>WEIS01007790.1:0-17571 GCA_013389965.1 Todus mexicanus | reverse complement strand
GGAAATTAAAGTCCCGTTCAGTGGAAACACTGAAATCTCTGGGAGCCAATGAACCACCAGCTCCGAGCACATCAGTGAGCTCTGCATTTACAGCGCAGATGCAAAAGAAGCTGTCTGAAAAGGAATACAACATTTCCAAACAAACAGAGTAAATATTTAGCGTGCACATTGATTTTAATCGGCATCAAAATTTCCCTCCTAAAATGAATGATATTCAAGTATCTATTACCAATTCCCAGAAGTACATCTAATGAAGGATCCTTGAGGATTTTCCTTTTTGGAAAGATTCTTAACATTTGTTTGCAGCCAGAGCAGGTAAACACAGCAAACATAAGATGACTTTACCTGCCATCAATACTGTTATTTAATGCCATATTCAAGGGGGGGGAAGTCTCAGATGGGGAACAGACAGTATTTTAGGAAGAAAACAGAGGATAACAGGCAATTTCCTGGAGTGGAACAGATGAAACTTAAGGACACACTTTCCAATAAACACCTAAAACATTAGGAAAATGGCAGTTGGGTGGATGAAGGGATTACTTTGAGCATGCAGATACACAGTAAAGCAAAACAGGAATTCCTGGGAATATTTAATTCAAATTTGGTTCTCTTATGTGGCTCTGGTTCCAGCATATTACGTGTCTCATTCTTCCATTGGGAAGAATCTTCCAGACTAGTTCCAAAGGCCTGAGAAGGAAAGGAAATTACTCATTTTTGGCTGAGCTCTGAGCAGAACATTATTTGCACATTTATGATCCATTATGGAAATATAAAGGCTGAAAAGGCAATACTGACCAAATGGTTAAATGTCTCTGTACTGTTGCCGATGCCTCAGAAAGTAGAAAGAAAACTGAAGTGACATCCAAGACTCTACCACCTTCTGAGGAACCAGTTAGCTGTTTGCTGGCCAAGTTTATATTAAAAAAAAAATCAGCATTCTGCTTCCTATATTAAAAATCTGAGTGAATCCTTTTGCTGCAACAGCTGATCATTATCCAAAGCAACTACCATCATCAGCATCAGATTGGATATATTCAAGGCATAATTAAATAGGTCTGAAAAAAGTCTTAGAAATTAGAAGAAACGGGAGTTCTTTTATCTTGGATTCAACATCCCTTAGTAACAGGCTATTCTGAGGAATCCGATGTTCCCATTCCATTACTCAGTCTGTGCCTACCTTTAATAACTTTTCTTACTCGTGGGTGATATAGTATTTTTATATAAGGTTTGCCTTTCGTATAGGCTTGAAATATTTTTATGTTTAAAAAAAAAGATCACAGAAATAGGAATTTCTTGCAAGATGCTGCTTTATGGTTTAAATAATTTAGGCCTATGATAAATACAGCGAGAAACTCTGCACACGAGTTACAAAACTATTATTTTTTTATTTATTTACAAAGAAAGCACTCTTGGAATCACGCCTTCTATTGAAGTTATCAAAAACATACTCGGAATTACTTGAGCCATTTGGATTCTTATTTCTAGGCACCAAAGATACCCGTAGATATGAACAGCAAGCCAACAATTCAGCTACTGTAGGTAGTCTCTGGATCAGAATGACTTCAGATGTTTGCTTCAGATTCTTCTGCGGTCTACCAAGAGGGCTAATGATGAAGGAACGTGCCGCCGTTGATTAAATACCAGGCTTGGCAGCCACAGGTACTTTAAAATACAGACGAGGCTGTTTCTTGGTGCTACCATACCCATTCTGAGGTAGAGCCTCCAGTTTACTGAAAGGTTATGCCCTGGAAGCACCAGACTGCAGCCTAGTGTTTAATACAGTGCTGCATTTTGATTACAGGAATAAAAGTCTTCCCCCCTTTTCTTTTATTTAATGGGGGGGGTGTGGGGGGGTGTGTGTGTGTTTAATAATCAGTCCCTTTGGCTACCAGTAAAAACACTCGAGTAAACCAGTTCTTGCTGAAACAAATGAGACCACTCAGAAATTCTCCATTTGCAAGCTATGAACAGCTGTGTCTAAGGTTATTCCCCCCCGAAAATGGCAAACACAACTCACCTTCTGTGACCTTCAAATGGTCATACCAAAGATTTCAACTCCCCGCTCAGGACAATTCCTATTGTTCAGTAAATGGCCTCATATTTGCTGCTACCCCTCCAATTAGATTTTTCCAATCTTTCTCACAGAAATTACTAGAAGGATGGCAAGTCAGCCTGCAATTCTGCTACTTTCCTGCTCATTAGCCGCTATTAGTTAGTTGTTTAGTATATTATTCATTCTTGTCCCTAATACTCCTTCTCCTCCTCCTGCAGATAATCCACTGATGTTGATATAATCCACAAATACCATCAGTCACATCAGTTTGTGCTGCCGCCTTGAATGCTACCGCAAAAAACTCCGGCATGCCACTTAGATTAGACCACAACGTTCAGGCTATGACTTGAGGGCAGCCACCTTGCTGCTCATTTAGGGGAGGAAAATGCAAGCCCCATTAGCAGGTTTCTTCCCAGTTTACTAGACTTGCTGCCAGGGTATCTCAATACAGAAGAATGAGCAGCTCCCCCACTCCCCGAATATCAACAGAGGGGAATGTTCACTTTTCATTATTTTAAATACATCAAAGATAATCCCTGATTTTAAGAAAACTCTGTAAAATCTCTAAAGCCACACCCAAGCCAGAATACTTAACAATTAAAGAGCACTCTAAAAGTGGTGAAGTTAACTTGGTATTAACTTTGGTATGTGCTGATTTTATCTGAATGAAATAGGCCCTTAGAGTACAGCTAAATATTTTCATTTACAAGTGAAACAAATCACCATGAAGCCTCGAGCCCTATTTCTATGGGTTTCAATAGATTCATTTTGCAGCAATGTGTTCTTAAGGTGGAAACCAACCCTGAAAAAAGTAAGGTAAGCAGAGATAACGGAAAAAGATAAGAGACATTTTTCTCCTCTTAGTTTGCGCACACCGACCATACATGAACTATTGCACATGCACGGTTCCCTTCCCTGCAACTCTGCTGTACCACAACAGTGAAGAGAGCTGTGTTGAAGAAAACGCAATTACAAGACCACAAGGAACAAAAGAACTGTCTAGAAGGCACAACTCTTACATGCCTGTATCCGTTATGTGCAACAAAGGATTCTGTTTGTCTCTTAGGTCAGTACAGGCATCGGAACAGAACTGAACGTGAAGTAAAAGCTTCATTGATAGAGCCATAAACACCATCAGCCCACATGGTCCCCTGCATAAACACGCAAAATCTGATAATTCCATGTTGATTAAAACATATATTAAAATGACTCTAAATTAAAACAGTCATTTGTTACATATTTCATTTAAAATTAGTATTTTGTAGTCCTGACAGACTCTCCTCATTAGTTACTGTGTTCCATTAAAAAGCAAAACTTATTCTGGGAGTCTTCAAGAGTTTTGCTGATTTGAAAGTAGTTTCATAGAGGAAAATGGAATTTTACAGGAGCAAACTTCTGAGAAAGTATTGAAATAGATTTGGTTGGGTTTTTTCCCCTTCCTTCCTCTTTGTAGAGGACAGAAAGAGTTTGCATACTGTGTTTGTCTGAAAATTTGAAATCAAATTTGCAAAAGGTATTCCTGTTCAAATTCAGCAAAAGATGCACGAACACGTACAGAAACACCATCCCAATTCGAAAACTACTGCTTTCCAAACAATTTGCTTACATATACAATTAATTTGCAGCGGCGTCAAGAGCAGGTACAGCTCACACGGGCAGGCACACCTCGCTCAGCAGCCTTTTCGGAGGTGTAATTTAGCAGTTTGAAAGGAGCCCTCTAACTAATTTCGAGATGTTAAGCACGACCTCTTGAAATCTGAGGAAAACAGTGAAGCAAAGGTAATCAATGTATTTCGTTCACAGCTGAGAATCATCCAGCTCGAAATCATCCCCACAAGAAAACTCTACTGTATTTTACCAGAAAACGAGACATGCAAGCAGGCTAGAACAAATGGATGGTCTTACTCTCTAAAATGAGTGACACTCTAAACATACCCACTAGCTAAAAATACAGTAAAGTCTTCTGAAAATACATGTCAGGCGTCTTCACAGTACCCTGCCCTCCACCCTAATCCTTCCCCTCCTCCCACAGTACTGTAAAAATTTAGGCAGGTTTTAGGGGCTGCGAGTCTCACTGACTTCATTAGGATCCACAGCTGTTCTTAAAATCTGTTAAAAAAAGAAAATCAAGTAATTAAGTATCTGAGTCTGTGTTTTCTTTAATAACAAATGCTCCTACTGAAACCGGAATTAATCCTAAAGATGACTAAAAGCCCTAAAAATTAAGAGCGTGAAGCCTGTCACTTCACTGTATTTGTATTAAAGGCTGAATCACCAAAATTAAAAGATTACTGAGTTCATGGGAAGAAGCCATTACTTACTCTCACCTGGAAAACATCAACTAACAAAACCGAGCCTCCTGCTGTCAAAGAACCATCCTAAATCTTTTACAAAAGGACTCTATAATAAAAAAAACCCCCACAACTCTAAGCACGCAGCCAGATGAGCAGCAAGAACGGGCACGAAGGATTAGCAATGTTATTCAGCGGCACAGGCGAACTGATGAACAGTTGGGCAGATACGCAACAGTTACATCAGGTGTACGATGCATTTTTAGAAAGAAAAAAAAATTAGCAAGGCAGAGGAAGATTGGGAAAAAAATGTTTCCGGGATTTGCTTCAGGAACAGCAAAAGAGCACGACCAAAGAGGTACCAAGTTTGGCAGGGAGTGGAGGCCAGGCGGCAGAACACGCAACGCAGGAGGCACACGGGCACTAAAGGACCTCAGCGGCACAAACAATTTCCCAGCAGATAGGGGGACAGCAGGAAAACCGATTGGGATTTCCAACGTCAGCAATAACAGGTAAAAAAATACCCTACTGTGCTGTGAACAGGGTGAGCTGGAAATTAATGCACAGCTCCCCTGAAAATTACAGATTTGCAGAAGAACCGATTACTTTGATGTAAACAAGTGGCTCAAATAAAAGTCTAAGTTGACCTGCAACACCATCACTCATTTTTACTGGAGGAAACAGTATTTTCCTTATGCAAGGCAAAAAAGCAAAACAAAAAAAAAAAAGGGAGGGGAAAAAAAAAAGGACACTGAAGTTATTCTTTTCCTTCTCCCTGAGGAAAAAAAAATGCTAAGGGCACCTCTTGTTCCAAGTAAGTATTATTAGAAAATAGATAAGGAGTAAAGTGAATTAGTTTGACTGGATAAGCAAAGAACAGCTCTAACAGGCTGCGCAGCATCAGGACACTATAAACAAGTAATGAGGAAGAAAAAGCTGCTTTTTGCAAAGCAGGCAGCTGTTCTCACTAGCACACTTCGAGGTTTTCTCAGTTCCTAGGTATGGTTCAAAACACACCAACTCCCAGATCATTCAACACTTCTTTCAAAAGTGGTTTGCTGTAAGAATCATTAATCTTAACACTATTCTCACTATTATGAGAAACACACCAGCAAAAGACTTCAAAATAAAGCAGCTGGAAATAGAAAAATTGGGTGGGAGAACCAGCCAGATACTTGTTGAACATGCTGTAAACCTGAGCAGCCTTTCTGCATTAAACCCCGAGGATGGTTTCTCAGCAGCCGTAGCACGGCACGGCGTCTGCAGCTACGTGCCATTGAGAAACTGCTGTGTGATTGTGGAGGGATCCAAGAAGCCTCTCCTCTGCTTAATACTAATCGATTTGCAGGCATTCGTACAGCGCCAGTGTCCATGTCTGTGCAGTTCAAACACATCATTATACAGGATACAAATATTTTATGGATCAAAGAAAAGGCAAGCAGAGCCCTCTTTCCCTAAGCTGGCTCTCGGTGCTGTAGAAATGTGGTTTTGTGGTCAAGTCGAGGGTAAAAGCTCCACCATGTGGGAGAAGCTCAGCACTAGCCCAGGTGAACAGAGGGTTTACTCGTGGTGGATCCACGAAGCACCGTCTTCACAGGTCCCACGAGCCAGCACAACCACCAAGCCATTCCAGCCATCACGAGACCCAGAGAAGGCTCCTGCGGCTCAGAAGCCATGAACGCCCCATGCCATTAGTTAATGCAGGTTGTTACTGCAGCGTGGACACACAGATCATTAATACCTGCCAGCTGGGAGAACGAGGCAGCTCAGAGGGCTTCCCATGCTTTTTGTTTTGTGAAAGAGTAACTTTTTCCAGGACCGTGAGTAATACTTGGTGCCGTATGACTGAAAACAGTGAATAATCTCAAAAAAAGGAACTGTTCCACGTTACAGAGAAGAGGGCGCCTGCCAAAACAAACATATTATGGCTGCGAAGGAAAGTAATGTGTCTGTAATTTTAAACTCTGTCCACTTTAGTAGCTCAACAAGTTTTTATCTGACCCAAACAACCAAAGGAGTAACATACGGCAGGAAAACCGTGTGAGCTGACCTGTCAGGTGTATGTGGGTGGTGGTGGGTGCAGCAGAAAATGCGACCAAAATGATACCCGTGAAATTTCATTATAAAGCTGCCTTCAAAGCCTGACACAGTTATGCTAAACTAGCAGGATACTATTCCTAAGCAACTGAAAAATTAAAACAAAATAAATTAAATCAACAGGATACTACCGAGTCTTTTATATTCACAAGTAGTCACAGAACTCATCAGCAAGCACCCCCCAAAGGAAAAGAAAATATGTTGACTAAGAAAAATATTAGAAACAGTATTAGAAGACAGTGACAATGTTTCAGGATTGCATCTACACCAACAAAAGGGAAGAAGCATTAAGAATTCTTCAGCATTGGAACAGACAATTTTAAAAGCTTATTTTAGAAGAAAATAACTGTGGAAAACATCTTCATTTCAGAATTTAAACACATTCACTGCAAGTTTTTTAAAAACAAGAGCCTAATCAGCATACAGGGACTAGGGCTTCAGCAGCGACTACTGATTTTGCAGGTGCTTTGCAGTATCCCCATGCGCACAGCACCCAATTGATCGACGTGATTAAGCACGTGCAGGGAAAAAAAGGCAGTGCTGGGGGGGGGGGCTGTTCGGCAGGGTGTGCTCTGAACTGCCCACAGCCAGACAACTCACAATGGCCACGAACCAAAGGCTGACCAGCTTTCACCCTCACTATTTCAGGACACACCAAGTACCATCAGCTAGCAATCCAACACTGTGGACACTTAAAGAGACAGCAAAATATGGAAAGGAAATTCTTAGACAAATCTCCGTTCTGCTGGCGATGTCTCACAGATACAGAGGTGCATTCGATCTCTATTTTATTTTTGAAAACATGGATCTGGTAGACTGTCCACTGAAGAGGACAATAAGGAAGAGGTTATGATGACCCCTCACCTCCCCCTACTCCAAGCCTGGGGGCCAGGGGCAGGTCACCTCTTGCTCTGCAGCTGCAGAAGCAAGTGTAGCCCCAGGGGAGCCCCTTCCTGGCACTTGGTGCCCCCACCACACCGGCTCCCTGGCAAGGGCTGCGAGCCAGGGAGCGCTCCCAAGCCACAACAGGCAGGTAGAGACCCACTACTCTGCCCGTATGGCAAATACAACCCCAAGACCCGCCTGGCCTGATCCAGACACTGCTACCTGGACAGCACGAGTGGCCACACATACACCTTCTCCCTCCTCCAGCGCACCCTGGGCTTCCCATGCTGCTAGCACCTTGCACATGTGGATGATCTGACCCAGCTTCTAACAATCCACGAAGAACTGATCAAACGTGGTCAAAAGGCTGTCAGCTGCAAAGCTCTGCTCTGCGCACGGAGCTTACGGAGACACCGAAGTTACCGGGCAGATCAAGACAGGTTCCGAGAGTTTGGAGAAGCGTACCAGACTTTTCAACGCTGACATGACAAGCTGGCTGGGCGCCACGAACAGCTACTCTCAATGGGGATTGCACGATCTGGGAGAGTTTGGGGTGCTGAGGAGAGACAACCCAGCCACCCACTGTGGACAACCACCTCAGGAATCTCCACTGGCACTCCCCAGCTGCCAGCCACCCCCGATACACCGAGCAGCACCACGGCAGCAGCCAGCTTCCCTGCGGCAGTCCCTGGCGAGATATCCCTCTTCAAAACCACCCCAAACAAGCCCTCCCTTTCAAAAAAATCTTGTCCCCAGAGCCTGATCCAGGCTGCTAAGTAGGTTGATTTTCAAGTATTTAACATCCAGTCGGATATTCAGCTGTCTGGGTGGGAAAATGGAAGGGGGAGGGATAAAAATCAGTCTCTGTCATTGCTGCCGAGAGCCGACTCTTATACCCACGTAGCCAGTTGGCACTAGCCAACCATATCTCCATTAATCTGAATTTATGCTAATTCTGTCACTCATCATTACCAGTCAGTCACTCCTAAACCAGCTCTCTGGGAAACACCCCAATTAAGCTCCATCCTTACTAAGGAAGGATGAAGATAAATTTCAAGAACCACTTCTTCTTAAATAAGGCTGAAATAGAAAAGTTCTTGAAGCTGCTAGAAAAGGACTGATTGAATAAACGTATCACAGAAGCACTAGTTTTTCCTCAGATGAGCTACCTTTATAAAACTAACTTAAAACATTTTAAATACCCTTAAGGTAAGGCAAATTTTACCAAGCATGTTGCTCCCAACCAGGCTGTTGAACGACGTGCCTGCTCTTAGCGTCAAACCAGCTCAGCTGACTCCACCAGCGTCAACGTTAATTTGGAGTCAGACCGGACTCTAAAGTCAGCTAATGGCACTGCATCACCCACCTATGATTTACGTAAATGTTTCCAAACTACAAATGATGTTTCAACTACAGCTTTTACAAACTCACACTGAACTTTAGATTCACGTTTCCCTTTACCCTACACACATCTCCAGCGAGTTCATTCTCAAGGCACGAGTGTGCCACTGCTCTGGCTGTCTAACACCACTTCCCACAACACCCCACCTACCCTTAACACTTTTATTTGACCAGTAAGGAACAGTTATGCCCCACTACAGTCTTGATATATTTATTCACTTGGCTAATCAACATCTCTTCTCATCAGCAAAGGTGGAACTACTACTCCAAAGCGATCACGAGATGGGCCAGACCTCTCCTGCCCAACAGAGACGACTTCTGCTGCCTCATTCCAGAGCTGGTGGTGATGGATCTGCCTGGCAGCTTCAGCATAAGGGTACTCTTATGAACCTTTCCTTCCTGTTTAGTAAAAGCTGAACTTCTCTGTATTAAAAATATGAATTGTATTAAGACTGTTAACTGCAGCATTAATAAAACTTACCGGGGGAAAAAAGCCCGCAACACATAAACCATTTACATACACAAAAAGTAAGTGACTATTTAGATAAAATGCTAATGCCTCCATACAAATGGAAGAGAACACATTCAGAGATGCATAAATCTGTTTTATGTCTCATCTCTGGAATTATCATTATGTCAGTATCTGCAGTGGAACTGAAATGAACTCCAGAGACATCCAATGTATTGAAGCCACCAGCAGCACTTTCTAGAGCAGTGAAATATTCATTACAGGTTTGACGTCTCAATACTGACTTGCACTGATCAGCGTAACTTGTCAGGAGTCTGCTGATCCCAGAACAAGGCAATATATCCATAACCACACATATCACTGGGCCCTAAGTTTGGGATTCAAACCACCAAGTACTAGGGCACATTTACATGCTCAGTGCCTAGAAAGCGTAATCTTGTCATAGCTCAAACTGCTTCATCTGTCTCAGCATTTAAGAATGTTGAAAAGAAGTTGAAAAGAACCACCAGTGCTTTTAACTGTCCTTAAATTACGTTAATTGCATTGTTAAGCACTTGAATGATCTTATGAAGGAAGCTAAGTAAATCACTGCTCCAAAGTGAGCCCATATAACCACCTCCAAACCTCCACGCACAGAATGGAGCTGTCGATATCCCCCAAGTGCAGACCGAGGATCTCCCATCTGTGATGAGATCAGAAGCAAAGCAAAGCAGAGGCTACTTCTACCATTGCCCAGGCAATGAGCTATGGCAACATCAGCTACTGCAGCCTCACTACGCTGTAAGCACGGAGAACCGCAGAGAGCTCTGCAGTTATGCTGTCATGGTTCTATTTAGGCCCTGTCCTGCTAGCAGGCGACTGATGTCATACGCCTGTATACAACAGAAACAACTTCACAACCTAGAAATTTCTGCTGGCAAGAGATCAACAGGCTGTAATGAGTACTGAAAGCAAACTACCCAGCCTTTAGCCAGAGCTCTCTGATCTCTGCTTAAGCTGCTACACCAGGCTGAAGCTTCACTGCTTCCACTGTAGAGAAGTTACTACCAGCGTCAGCAAGAATCTGAAGCAAAGCCAGCGTCAGTGACCAGGAACAATCTGAAGCAAAGCCAGTGTCAGTGACCAGGAACAATCTGAAGCAAAGCCAGTGTCAGTGACCACAACCTTCAGATTTTTAGATCTACAAACTCACTTCACGGAATCTGCATCCTACATCCTTTGTAACTGTGTAACATACACAGGTGTGGTGGTCAAACAGCTTGACTCAAATACTGTTCTGCAGTGTAAATAAGCCTGCCTGTACCAACAGGCAGAACACTCAAACGCGCACGGAACAGCAGCCGCTTGCTGACAAATTCTTATAGCAACAACGGGCACCAGTTGAACAAAATACAGCTCAGATTGTTTTAAGAATAGCAATTATATATCCAGAGATACTTGATATACCGAGAAGAAACAATGGAATGAAATAAGAAATTCAGAAGTTTCAAGCCATCTGTATATATCCGTACTGAGTATCAAACCATCTGTATTATATTCTTAGATCAGCTAAAGCAAACCACTGGCACCAGTGCCAAGTTTGGCAGCACAGACGATTTGGATCGCCACCAACGAGAATGAGCTACCATGCCTTTTAGAATAAATTTTGCAGCAAACACCAAAAGGGTTGATCAACACAGATTATCACAGCTACAACAAGCCAACTAGTTTAAAAAACAGTATTTGCCATCCCACAGTATTTATTTCATACTTGTATGATACACTCTACGCCTAAAAAAGAAATGAAATGTCTCACTATCCCTGTCCCACAGGAAAATGGCTAAAACCACTCAAACAGGTTTAGCTGAAGAGCACGAAGCACCTGCACATGGTGTCCCCAAGCCTGGGGCCTCCCATCAGCTACTGCAGAAGCTCACGGCCATATTCCAGCACATCAAAACCCTGGAGCAGACAGGCAACGTGGGCACCCACACCACAGACCGAATCCTCGGTAGCATTTTCTGAGGCGCAGGTATGTCCTCGGAAGGTCTCCCACTTCAGGGTGGGATAAGGCTTGGCTTCCTTCCTTTGAGACACATACCTGGCCAGCAGTACCAAGTGGCCTGCACTCACTGACCCTGTCTTCTCCAACTCCAGCTCTATCACTCTACAGCACCCTGTTTCTCCCAGGAAATTCCATCTATCCTTTGAAGTCTGGCCTGAATTTCAAAGGCAAAAATACCAAAATATCCTTGAGGATAAAGGTGTTGATGTAAAGAACACTGACTAACTCCAGTAATTTTATTTTCATATTTTAAAAGGGACCAAAAATAACTATTCTCCACTTTTTCCTCTGCTCAAGATTTTGAGAACAACCCGCCTACCGAAAAGTCTAATTCTCTCAGCGCTAAGAA
The DNA here is from genome assembly GCA_013389965.1 of Todus mexicanus. NCBI lineage: Eukaryota > Metazoa > Chordata > Aves > Coraciiformes > Todidae > Todus > Todus mexicanus. The sequence goes on along the minus strand of WEIS01007790.1, from coordinate 5,982 downwards.
TTTTGCATGGGTGGAACGCTTTAGCTAAAAGTGATGATAAATAACACCTCCTCAATCCTGCAATCTCCAGAAACAGTTTACAAGAATTAATATACTAAATTGATTTGCAGTGTTAAACCAGAATTTGCCAACCTTCTGACATCCACCTGCAGGATGCCAGGTGAGACATCAAGATCAAGGTAGAGCAACACAAAGTTCAACTGTCTCAGTTGTCTTCTACCCTCTGTACCTTCAGTGTCACACGCATTGCATTACCCAGTGTAACACCTCAGCACAACCAAACGTACCCATAGCTCCTCCAGCACACCCCACAGGCAGTTTCGCAGCACCCTCCGCTGCACTGGCAAGTACAAGATCAGCCCCAAGTTGAAGGTACTAACCTCTGATGCCAGATTAATATTTTTTTTTCAGTAGTCACACAGCACGGAGGTGTCAAATCAGCAACGTTAAGTAATATTTTGTCAGCCTTTTGTACAGTTTATATACAAACTACCCTAATTGACAAAAAAGTGTCTATAAGTTCAAGAACGTGCCTGCACATCCTTCTCAGCTACAAACCTGCCAGACAAAGAAAAGGCCCCCACTTACCTCCCAGCAATGAAACGGGTAGAGCATTTATTTTTTTAAGTTCTGCATGTGCTTAATACAGAGCACCTCCTGAAGTCTCAAATCAAAGGTATCGAAGAACAGCAGAATAATCTCCTTTTCCCAATAAAACATATTTGCACTTTAAACTACACATATTGTTTAACTCTGTTCAGAATGCTTCATGAGAAACTTACTTTAGGAGTCTACCAACATGAGATGGTTACCAGAAGCGCAATCGCAGCAAGCTATAAAGGCTGACACGGAGTATATTTCTATGCAATTGCAGCAGGTGTTTTAAAGGCATAAAGCTACAGAATTATAAATTCATTTAGAATCACAGACATGGAAATATTAAAAGGCTATCAGAAGGTTCAAAGCCTCACAGCAGTCAAATCCTGCTCCTCTTCCCTTGCAGACCACAGCGGCTACATGAGCAACTCCACTGTGAATTTCAGCATGTCAAAAGAACAACATTAAGCACTAAGGTACGATGATCATTAAAACATGAAGAGCCTTCAAAAGAGGATGCAGCAAATATATATAAGTTAGAAAGCTCAGAAAAATATTATCAGTTAAGGACTGTTCAATCTTTCTTTTCAATTTAACTAAGCAGGGCTGTAAGTAATATCTTAGATTGTATGAAGGTATTTTAAAAAAGAGAAGAGTCTAATATGGGTGGGGGGGTGGAGAGGCAGTGTCTGTGAAGAGTGAAGTACTCTAGGGAAGTAAAATACCATGGATGCGACGAGTCCTACTCAGACCTCACCGAAACTTGTACATGAAACTTATCTACAGCCCTGAATTGATGGAAGAAATTCAGGGAGAGCCAACCTGCCAATAGAACACGCAACTTTACAGAATAATTGCCTGTTATCAAAATTGCATAAGCCAAGAGACAACACTAACTATAAATACGACTACCAGCTATTCCACACAACCCAAAAGTGTCCTGCCAAGCCCTCCTTCATGTTCTCTCTCACACAGACAAAGGCCTCAAAGCCATGGGACATCTGCCAGGGAAACAAATGAAGTTAAAAAACCAGAAGAACATGAACATGTACTAACCTAAACTTGCGTGTTCTTTCTTCCCAATTCCTCCCCCAACACCTCCCCCTACAAAGAAGACGTCTCAGTTTACTGTACTCTTTTCCTTCTCCCAACCAGTCTTAACTCTTGGACCAATGTTTTAAAGTTTCCCTGCCTTTGAAAAAATAATGTTCAGTTCTTAAATGTTTTGCCAGATCTGGACCACACCCTGCCCTCTCCCCAAATCTCGCTTGTTTGTCTCCTATTGCACATAATCAATTATAGCACTTTCAGGTTTGTATTTTGCATGGTGAGAGTTGATCCAGAAAGGAGATTGTGCTTGTGTGAGCTTGTGTGTTTACACAAACATCCACACATACACATACACACACCTTTAGAAAATTGTTTTGTTCATACAGAACTTCAGGGGATTTTCCTGAAACCGAGTTTTTCGCTTGTAAGCAGATCACACTTGTTAGCAAAAAGCTGCTGAAATTTTTCCACTTCCCAGGTCATGTCAATCACTTAAAATACGAAAGGAAAAAGCAAAATCTCTGTCACTCTACCACCACGAGAACCAAATATCAATCATAAATGATAACCACAGAAAAATGCACAAAGACACCCAGCAGATCTCTTCAGTTCCACTGTACATTTCGCTCTCCCCGTTCTTGTTCCCGGATTCAGTGTCAGACACCAACTCCGATGTTTGACAAAAAAGGGATACGGCAGATTGCCCACCAGCCGCGTCATGTGCTGCCAAGTGAGAAATACAAGCTTGGAAACAGTCCCGAGATTCCAGCCAGGACAGCAAGGCTCGAAGCATCACACAAGTGACATAACTAAGCATGGTGGGGAGAGGCTGGAGGGGACGTGGGAAGTTATTGCATGAAACAACTCTGGAGGGCATGCAAAGGAGCTGTTTTCAGTACCCAGCAAGACAACTTAATCATTTAGGATTACCAAGAAGTAACTGCAGTTTTCTTCCTTCCGATTTTCCCTTTTTTAACTAAGTCTAGCTGTAAAAATCCCCTTAACTACTTGAATCTGAATTTTCTGACATAATTTTACTCTCCTCTGAACGTTCTGTACCTAATTTTTTCTTTCTCAGCTACTGCAAAGCAACACCAACAACCAGCTTTCAGAGCGTTCAGCAGAACAAGGATCCCCTCGGGTCTAGTTCACAATTTAGGACTCCTACAACATTTAGAAAGAAAGTTTACATCCTATAAAAGACAAGAATCATCTTGTTAATTTGTTCGGTAGCTAGCACAACAACAGTGTGAACACCACATGTAGACAAATACCCAATTTGTCTTCAGACAGTTTCTAGAAGACAGACATTTTATCAGCGTATCTGTTAACACTTTCCTTCAGAAAATATGTTTCGCCTGCCAGCAAACAAACAACAAAATAATGTGTCATATCTGTAAGATGAGGGAGAGGAATAATCGAGATTAGCTTCAGAGTGCTGGGATAGAGTAACGATAATCGAACGCGGGGACGTGCAGCTGATGCTTCAGCGCTCTGCTCACAGCCCTGCATTTCCTTCTGGTACTCTGCGATACCTGCACGCACGGCCACATTACACGGAGATTCTCTCCGGTTCTGCTGTTTAACAATCACCAAAGAAATGCGCCGGTTGTGAACTCAGCTTGCGGCGGGATAGCTGCTGGAAAACCAGGCACCCGGCCCAGACTGTGCTACAGTCGGAGGATCCAAGAAGGCAAGTCAGCTACGAGCTGCGAAAGGAAACTGGAGCGCAAAGCGGGGCTGGTGCTAATTATCCAAACCCTCTCGAGTCAAGGGGCACCACTGCAACCGACTGACCTGCTAATTCAAATTACAAGCAAAAACTGCAAAATTCTGTTATCTTTCTGTTTAGCTTTACATAGCAACTGCTAGGCGGATTCTCTGCTTCAAATTCAGGAGTACAGAAGAAGAAAGTTCCACCAGCAAACACTGTATGAGAGTGCTTTCGAGTGAGGCTTCCAAGGTCCTGTAAACATTTTCAGTAAGTTCCATAAATTGTAGTTCTAATTAAGGATTAAATTTGGAGACTAAACACCTCTTTATTTGAGGGCAGGGAGGCTTAAATCTTTCTGTATTAATGCTGAGCTATATCATCTGATATTTTTGCTATGACCAACATATAAAACCTGTCAGCTTCACTCAGTTTACACGAGGCTCTAATTATGTTTAACTAGAATCTGAATGATCTAATTACTTAACATCTTATAGCACAAATGACTGAGGACATCTGGTTGAGCAACTGGCAAAGGAGTCGGAGAAATAAAATTACTGTTTTGCACCCTGCTCAGGACCCCTGCAAACAGCTCTCCCACCAGACAGGCTCATTTTTCCATCCCACCTGAAATTTCTGCTGACTGAAAGCAGCCCGACAAGAACAAATCATCCACCGGCTCAAAGAGAGCAGTCAGGTGAAGAAAAACCTCTGAGTGCCACAAGCAGGATGACAGGAGTTGGAAGAAGTTTTTCATTTGGCTTTATTCTTCATCAGGTGAAAACCCAGCTCATTCTCTTACATCTCTAGGGCTCCTTCTCCCACCGTCCTTCAGAAATTGAGAAATGGTGGATCGCCAAGAGCTCTAGAACTGATGTCAGCTCGGCTACATCAGTGCCAGCAGGAAGCTTCAACACCTGCAAGCCTTGAAAGATTTTGAAGATTTGAACCATTACAGTAGTGGAAAGGAGCAGATTTCAGCAAAACCATGGAAAACTCCACTGGGACACCGCAAAGTCATTCACACTGAGAGCACTGAGGTTAAACTGGAAATGAGCAGCAATACGAGCTAAAGGATCCTCTTTGGCTATGAAGCACTTGGCTTAAATGGTTTCCACAATGCCGGTCTCGGTCAGAGCCTTTCCCTTGGCCTGGCCATCTGCCAGGGGGATATCAAACTACATACCTGTGGACTGTTCAAAGAAAAGGGTGCCCGAAACACAGGAAACTGCGACTGTGACCCATATTGTGCAGACACACTCCCACTTTGATCTCTTTTCCTTGAAACCGCAGCTCACTGTACCCAAAAGATTAACCTGACATGGTCAAAGAAGAAATAAACTCTAAAAGTTCTGGTTAGAAGCCCAGTTAAAGCTGCCGTTTTCTGTCTTTACTTTTCCTTAACGAACAGATGGAAACCAGCAATAACCATCTGTGTAAAGCAGCAGTAACTGTAAAGCACAATAATTCCACAAAAATACACTAACAAGGTCAGTTAAGTGTTTCTCTAATTGTCTATTGCCCATGACCTTTTCCAAAGATTTCAGTTGAAAACCCAAACCAAAACAACTTGTGAAAGATCCTTTTGGCACCTTTGACAGCAGTACAGTTCAGTTCTGTATCCTGGGGAAATTCCAGCTTGGGAACAAGGTTCTGCCTGCCCAGCTTTCCCCCCTCTCACGCGGATCTGCTCCTCACTCCTCCTGACCTGCTGGGTAGAACATGCAGCTTCCGTGCTTCACGACAAAACTGATTATCCCTGAACGAGCAGTGAAATGAAACCACTCCTGCACACGCAATGCAGCAAATGTTTTGGAACCCTTCGACATCAAAGCTACTCTATTAATAAACTTATATTTTTATATTCCTTGCAGCTGAAAAATCCAATTAAAACATTACAGTGACCTTTTACCAGCAAACTAGTTACTGTCACAGCGAGGATAAAGTATCAGAAGACACCCTAAGCAGGGTTCCAGCAAAAATGGGATAGACTCTGAAAGATACGGCTACAGTTGTTTTACTTCAGTCACTGGGGTGCTAAAGGGTGGCCTAATTCAATAGGAAGATCTGAGAGGCTTTTATTAGGTCTCCAAACTCGTGTAACTGACAGTTAAACAAACAACATGTCAGACCTTAAGTCAGCATTTAGAAAGTAAATTTATAATGAAGAGCTGACAATCAAGCAAGTGTACAAAGAGGCTGCTGCCAACCATCAACTTTTGAATAAAAAACCAACTAGCTATAGAATGAAAATTTCTTACCGCTGAAATTAACGTCACGATTTGTTGGTAAAATAATTATAGCAAATAAATAGGGCATAAAAACACTATGAGCTATAACTGCGTTTTGCCATGACATATCCAGAAGCGAACAAGATAAAGAGCAACGAATACCTCAAACCAAGAGAAGTAGGTGAGTGTTTTCAAACCAGGCGTGCCTGCTGCCTCACCAGCTCCCATTTCACCTACTCCTACAGAACAAAAGTTCACTTTGAAAATGAATATTAATACATATATCCAACACCGTCTGATACTGGGAGCTTCCAGATTCACTTACAAAAGCCAGCATCCAGTACTGAGTGCCTGCCACCATCACCTCTCACCAGCGGGGATCCTAAAGGGTAG
>WEIS01007786.1:0-23150 GCA_013389965.1 Todus mexicanus | reverse complement strand
CTGGAATAGGCTGCCCAGGGAGGGGGTTGAGTCACCATCAAAGGGCGTTTAGCTGTGGTGTTGGGGGATATGTTTTAGAGGTGAACTTTGCAGAGTAGGGTTGATGGTTGGACTCGATGATCCCAAGGGTCTTTTCCAACCTCAAAGACTCAATGATTCGATGATTCTCTGATTCTCTGTCAGCCAGGCAGCTCCCGGCCGGGCGCTGCTCAGCTCCGCGGTTCAGCACCACGGCCAGCGCCGCCCGCCCAGCACCGCCCCTCCTACGTCGTGGCCAAGCCCAGTCCCCCCAACCAGCTCCAGACTGGTCCGAACTGGGACATTAAAGCTAAGAGGGACATAGGAGGTGGTATTTTGCAACGTCAGTTTCCCCTGTTGATATGATCTCTTTTGCCGCTGTGGAAGTCGTCTCAGAATCGTAGAATCGTTGAGGCTGGAAAGGACCTCTAAGTCCAACCTTCTACCCAACAGGCCCGTGGCCGCTGAACCGTGCCCTGAAGTGCCACATCTACTCGTTTTTTGAACACCTCCAGGGATGATGACTCCACCATGTCCCTGGGCATCCTGTTCCAATGTTTAACTGCTCTTTCAATAAAGAAGTTTTTCCTAATATCCAATCTGAGCTTCCCCTGGTACAACTTGTGGCCTTTTCCTCTTGTCCTGTCATTACTTACTAGGGAGAAGAGGACAACACCCACCTGTCTACAGCCTCCTTTCTTGTAGTTATAGAGAGCAATAAGGTCACCTCTCAACCTCCTCTTCTTCAGCTTTCTCAGCCTCTCCTCATAAGACACATTCTCCAATCCCTTAACCACTTCTGTTGCCCTTCTCTGTACCCGCTCTTCTGCTGGTAGTTGTTGACCAGCCCCACTGGTTGACCATCCAGAGGGAAAAACTGTGAAATTAATGAATAAATGTGTTTTTCCAGGTGTGTGTGAAATATATCCATGTGGACATCTTTGGGAAGTAGGTGTTTCAACTGTTGCTTAATGGTTTTGTTCTCCTTTTCCATTTCCCAAAAGACATTTGAAGCTAAAATTCACCACCTGGAGACCAGGCTTAGCCGAAAGCCCCGTGAAGGAACCGCTGAACTGGAATACTTTGTGCGCTGCGAAGTCCACAGCTCTGACCTCAATACTTTCATTAGCTCCATCAAGAGGGTAGCAGAAGATGTGAGAACCACTAAGGAAGACAAATGTAAGGAACTTACAAACTGGTTGAATTTTGCTGAGAGGCTGAGGTATAGAAGCAGGGTAGAGACTTTGTTATTTCCAGAAAAGGGGAAGGGCTGAATTCGAGCAAAACAGAAAGCACTGCTGGTGGGACACCTGAATCCTGAAAGCCACCTCCTTCCTTGTCCATTTCTCCCAGAGTCCGTAGCCCGTTCTTCTGCTGCCAGATTGAAAAAAAAGAAAAAAGAAATAGGAGATGAAATGTCATGCTTTATTCGCACCTTTCCTACAGAGTTCTCCATCCCTGCTCCAATGTTTTATATTGTAAATGTAAAATGGTTTCCTACCTACGTGAGGAACTCTGTTCAGCCCCAGCACTAAACTACAAGATGCTCCATCCTGTTCTGAAGACAGGGTGATTGTTATTGTAAAATATCCCTAGAGATCTACAGCGATCGCTCTACCACCAGTTGGAACTCTAGATTGGTTTTTAATGTGAAATTTAGAATCTTGAAGTAAAACCCAATTTTCATCTTCTTGTTTACTTCGGTCGCCAAATACTCTGCCGAGAGATGAGCAGGGAAGTCATGAGATGCAGATCATGGCGTTAGACTTGACTCTAGGACAAGAGCTTTGAGAGTGTGGGGCTACTGTCTGGCAGGCACAGCAGTACCATGTGCTGCTTGGTGTGTGGGTGCATTTGGTACACCAGGTCAGATGTATTTAGTCAACCTCACAATCCCTTCTCAGCAGGGCATGATCCACCTTTACTTCCCCAGCCAGTTTTTCTCTTTTTATCTCCCCACAGTTCACTGGTTTCCCAGAAAAATCTGTGAATTGGACAAGTGCCACCATTTGGTCACCAAGTTTGACCCTGACTTGGATCTGGATCACCCGGTGAGTTAGTGCATGTGGCACATCCTCACACTGGAGTCCTGAGCCTTCCCTCAGAAGCAGGGAGCTGGAGAGCACGGATTAGTGCAACTGTAGTGCCGTCACCACTGTGAGAGAAGGTTCTCCAGCCGGTGATGAATGTTGTCGGGTGAGGAATTTTAGTAACTGATTACAAATCCTGTCTCTGTTCCTCTTTGTCATCGCAGGGCTACTCTGACCAAGTATATCGCCAGAGGAGGAAATCAATAGCAGAAATTGCTTTTCACTATAAGCAGTAAGTCTCTCTCCTAACATCTTTGCAGGGATAATGCCGTGACAATGCAACCTGTTGGGAAGTCGTTGTGCTACCTGCATGAGACTTCTCTAGAATTGTCTCCCCATTCAGCCTTGCCAGCTCTCTTTGTGTCCCTCTTCTCTCCATATATTCCAGTCTCTTCTTAATTAAAAAATAAGAAAAAGAATTTGTACTTTGATAAGGCCAGAATAAACCTCTTGCATAACGAAAGTCACGTATAATCCCGGCAGACCTTAAGCTTCATTTTTGAAATGTGGCATCTCTTTTAGAATCACATCTAGTTTTGCTTCAGTGTTTCAAAGCCTGAAAAAAACACTGCATGCCCAGAAAACTTGTTCTGATGGTTCATTATCCTGGCTGTGAAAAAATGCAGGTTTTATTTCTAACTTTCACTTTCACCCAATGGATCATTACATGCCTTTCATCTGCTAGACTGAATTCTGCGATCACATTATTTATTTTTTTTGCTGTGAGGGTATTTATAGACTAAATGGTTCACCTCCTAACTCTCTCTGGTAAATTAAATAGATTCCAGTAATGGTCTCATCTATATAGATTTAAGACTATCTCCTGTACCCCTACTTAATACTCCTGATACATGCAGTGATAGCACTCAGCCTCCTCACTCTGACATCAAACAGCGCTCTAATTCTCGTCTGGGTTTGTAAAATAATCCCTAGATCCTATTCAGTAATGCTCCCTCGCACCGCAGCATCTCCCTCTCCAAGCAGAACTTTAAATGTGGATTTCTGTAGCGAGCTGTGCTGAAAGCAGGCTATGGAAATTATATGGGTCACCTTCTTGAGCTGCCCCTGCGACTGGTGTGATCCCAGCATGGTTTTCTGCTCCGTTAGGTTTCATGTTCTTTGCAGATTTGAAGGCCAGGCTATAGACAATGATGGTTTTATCCTGCACTAATAGTAAATGCATGGAAAGTCCCTGTGCCAGCAAGAGAGTCCTGAGGGACACTGGAAGAAACGCTGTCCTATGATGGTGCACCCATGTAAGATGTCTTCTCTCACATCTCATCTGCAGGTTAGCATTTACGAGCCACGGTGAAGCATCCCTGGGAAAGGAGCTCCGTTTTATCACTGTGATATGTGAATATCTCCTTTGTTCAAATATAGAACAGAAGGATTTAGCAAATATAATTGCTCATTATGATGCAGAAGAGACAAAAGTGTCAGTCTTCTTTAGTTCCCACAATGCTAAGATTTCCTTTTCGTGCCATCCTTAATCTTACTGACAATATATTTTTCTGCAGTTCTAATGCATTTAGTTTTCCTTATTAGCTCCTTTTATTTCCCAGCCATTCTTGGAGCCATCAGCCCTCTGAAGCTCAGGCACATGAAATTAATGAACTTTCACACAAAATTTCCATTTTTTCCAGTGAAAACCACTTCTTTTTTTGTTTTTCCTTCTGGAAAATTTACACCCACTAAGCTTTTGCTCATCTCCTGTTCATTTATTACCTCTGTCTAGCCCAATGCTTTTCTCTGTGTCTGTATTTGTTGCACCTGCACAGAAGACCCGGTGCTAAGGCTTTGTCTTTCCTGTCACCCCCTTGTTTGGTTTAAAGAAAATTGATCCACATCATGTAGAGCTTCTCCAATGTGCTTCCTTCTCCAAGGAGAGAGGAGCCTGGGCTGTGCTCTGCCGTTGTCAGTAACGGTGGGTTTGTTTTACAGCGGGGACCCGATCCCTCGTGTGGAGTACACGGCGGAGGAGATCGCGACCTGGTGAGCACTGATTTCATCTGTGCCCGTTATTGGCTTCACCACTAGAAGCTGGGAATGAAAACTTAAAAGGATTAAGAGCATGGCCTCTCAAAAAATGTCTCAGGAATGCAAGCAGCCTATTTACTGGCTTGTTCTAAACCCCAGTAACTCATTGCATGGTGTTTTATGGTAGGGACTGCATTCGGGAGAGCAAGTTACCACCGAAACGGTGATGCTCTGTCTCCTCCTCTCTTGGGGCTGCACTGAGAGCACTCTCACACTGCAGCCCTCAGGAGGCTTTTCCCAAAGGAGCTTCCCTAGAGAGTGAAGTAGATAATTTGTAGTCCCACTTCTCTAAGGAGATGGATTAGCAGCAGTCTCCAAACAAAAGGCAGTTATCTTAGCTGCAGAAAGAAGTACGAGGCCTGTGGTAAATATCTGCACGATACCTTGCTGGCCTCACTTAGGAAAACAGTTCCTTTGAAAGTGATTATTTCCAGGAGCGTCGCTGCAGGAGTGTCTCTGAAAACAAGTCCAGCTCACACGAGCTTGAGTACACAGCCTCCTAAACAAGGTCATCTCCTGGTTATATTGACGGTCTTCATAGTGCGACTTCAGGAGCTAACCTACAGGGAATATTTTTAATTCCAGTTAATACTTTTTATACAATCCTCTGACCTTCAAGGTCAGAAAGAAGCCTGTGCAGAAACAACTGCTGGCTTTACAGGCGCAAACGTTGTGTCTGTATGTTTACATACCCCATCAATGCACACAGACACAGACTTAGTGGTGGAGAAAGGCAAAAGGACGGGAAATTTAGAGGTGTGAGCTCTGTATAGTGTATATATAGCCAGAGGACAAGAGAGGACTAGACACACCAAGCCACTGAAGGTCTGCCTCCTCTCATCCTGAAGGAAGGAGGTGTACAGCACCCTGAAGAGCCTGTATCCCACCCACGCTTGCAAGGAGTACCTTGAAGCTTTCAGTCTGCTAGAGAAATTCTGCGGCTACAATGAGAACAACATCCCTCAGCTGGAGGAGGTCTCTCGCTTCCTGAAAGGTGAGTGCAGGCCTGGGGGATCCATGTCCAGGGTCTGCCTGGGCTCCAGCATGGTAATGACAGCTAGAGCTGGGAAACCTGAACCCAAAGGAGAAGTGCGTGAGCTGAGATTTGGGAGGAGAGCGGCTGGAGGCTCAAAGAGGACAGAGTAGACTCCAGGAGGTGGGGACTGTAGCTAAACACAGTGAGTTGCAACTGAAGGTCAAACTCGTAGTCAAATGATCCCACTGAGCACCTAAAGAGCAGCTGTTGCTCCATAGTAGGACCAAAAAGATCAGGCTTGGCATAGCACAAGCCCTTTAGCTTCCCACGCTGATGCTTTTGCTGTCCATGCTGGGAACACAGGATGCCAGCACAGCCCATGGGCTGTGCACCCCACAGAGATTGTATGTGCTGTTTCAGAGAGGACTGGCTTCCAGCTCCGGCCAGTGGCTGGCTTGCTGTCAGCACGGGACTTCCTCGCCAGCCTGGCTTTCCGTGTCTTCCAGTGCACGCAGTACATCCGCCATGCATCCTCACCCATGCACTCCCCCGAGCCGTGAGTATCGCCCAGCCCTGAGGACCTCCCCTGCCTGGACATCCCACCTGGCCAGCAGTTAACCTTTCTTCTTAAAGGACAAACTCTGACTGCTGCTAACCGTGTTTTCCTTCTTTCCCCTGGGCATCGGCAGTGACTGCTGTCATGAGCTGCTGGGGCACGTTCCGATGCTGGCCGACAAGACGTTTGCCCAGTTCTCTCAGGTAAGATGAGCATTGGCTTCTGTGCCCCTGAGAGGGCAGGGCACAGGGTGGGAACTCAAACCAACCCCAGTCTTGCCACCTAAACCCTTCTTGTTCTAGGATTTATTTATAGTAAGCACAATGTTCAGGAGCCCTAGTGATGGACCGAGAACCCTGATACAGAGTAAAAGTATCAGACTCTGCAGCAGAGTGTTTTTCATAGAAACATAGACTGGTTTGGGCTGAAAGAAACCTTTCAAGCTCATTTAGTTCAACCCACCTTCAGGAAGCAGGGCCGTCTGCAACTAGAGCAGGTTGCTCAGAGCCCCCAACAACCTCCCCTGCAATGGGGACAGGGATGGGGCAGCGACCACCTCTCGGGGCAACCTGGGCCAGGCTCTCACCACCCTCAGGGTAAAGAATTTCTTCCTTATATCTAGTTTAAATCTCCCTCTTCTACTTTAAAACCATCATCCCTTGTCCTGTCCCAACAGGCCATGCTCAAAAGTCTGTGGCCATCTCTCCGGTAAGCCCCCTTTAAGTACCGAAAGGGCCCTAGAAGGTCTTCTTGGAGCTTTCTCTTCTCCAGGCTGAACACCTCCAGCTCTCCCAGCCTGGCCTCCCAGCAGAGGGGTTCCTGTCCTTTAGTCTGAGCACAACGAAGCCTCAGCAGATGCATTGCAGTACAAAGCCACAATATCTGTTGCCTCAAGGCAATAAACCAAAGCAAGCCACACATAAGGCCCTCAGACCAAAGCCATCCTGATGTTTGCCCCTTCCCTTCTCTTCCCAGGACATTGGGCTGGCATCTCTGGGAGCAACTGATGAAGAAATTGAGAAACTCTCAACGGTGAGTCTTCGTCTTTGCAGGATGGGGGCCCTGACACCTCCAGCAGCACTTCTGCAGTGTCAAAGGGACTGATCCAGCCTGATATCCCCAGATTTGCAGGCTCAGAACCCCTACCTGAGCTTCCCCAGCCCTGCTCTTTCACGATGACCGCGCAGAGCATAGATCAGTTAAGCAGCAGAGCTCACTTGCACATCAACCCAATTTTCTCAGGCACCAGAGTATCATCAAGCATCATATTTCTAGTGACAGCACTGCTGGGACTCTTTGGGATGGGATTAAATGACATATGCTTCCTTTGGCTCTCCCTCAGCAAGGTGACCTGTCCTGTTCCAAGGGCACTGAACAGCAGCTCCATGCAGCAGCTGGGCATGGAAGGCACCAGCTCAGGGACAATTTCCATCTGTCCCAGCACGGTAGCAACTTAGTTTAGCACTTTTCTCTGGCAGCAATGTGTGCAGGGTAAGAAGAGGGGGCAATGTGCCACTCATTCGTTCATTTAAACAACGCCAGACCCTGGCTGTGATGCAGGAGCTCAGAAGTGACAGGGAGATGAAGATGAGGAGTGGAGTCTCCCATGTGTTTTCTTTCTCCTTTCACAGCTTTACTGGTTTACGGTGGAGTTTGGGCTCTGCAGACAGAACGGGATAGTCAAAGCCTACGGAGCCGGGCTCCTGTCTTCCTACGGGGAACTCATAGTAAGTCTCAGCATAACTTGCCTCTGCTCTACACCCTATACAGCAAAAAACCTTCTTCCTCTGCATAGCTCAAATGACTTTACCCAACCTCTTCTCCACCTCGGTCTATCACACATGTGCTGTCCAGACCCCTTAATTTCATGCTGGCGTTTTTCTGCTGTGTCCATAGCACTCCTTGTCAGATGAACCAGAGGTGCGGGACTTTGACCCTGATGCTGCTGCTGTTCAGCCCTACCAGGACCAGACCTACCAGCCTGTATATTTTGTGTCTGAGAGCTTCAGCGATGCCAAAAGTAAACTGAGGTAGGACTAGGTGGTGAAGAGAGACTCAAACGGAAGGGAATGAAGCTATGATATATTGAAACAGAGCTTGACACTGCAGCTACTTTCAGTTCCAGGTCTCAGAAATACTCTGGAAATGGTTGTCAGGTCTTTCAAAGTAAGGCGGTTCTCCAGTTCCTATAGGGTCCAACTTCAGTCCCTTGGATTCGCTCAAGCGCCAACCCTCCAGATATGCTGGACTCAAGGGTATGAGTGTGGAGGAGTGGGAAGGAGCAGGAGGCTCAAAACAGTGGCGTTCTCTGAATTTAGGATGTAGAAAGATGTTTGTCTTTCTGAGCAGCTGATGGGGAACTTACCTATTTATCATTCAACCAGCAAAAAAAACCCAAGCCAGGCATCATTAGCAGCTCATGGAAACAAAAAAGACTAGCTTGACATGGATAGGTTTATTGATGGAAATAAGGGAGCTTTTGCCTCCAAGGCTGGTTAACATGGATTAGCAGACCCCAGGCAGCATCCCACCAGTCTAACTGGGATTCCCCATTCCATGTGACTGCAAAGAGGATAGCGAGGGGCAGCTTTACGCACAGACATCTGTTCAGAAGAGCATTTTCTTGGTCATACCCAGAATTGCCTGCAGGAGGAAGCTCAGCCTTAACATTTGACTGACAGAGGAAAACTTTGCCCCTAGCATTTTATCTTAGCTTAGGAGAGGGATAGGATGAGATGAGGTATTACACAATACATACAACTTTGGAGTTCCTGCAAGTGGGGTATTTCATATAAATAACGTGGCGAGGACTGCTGTATTTCAGCTGCTGCTTTTATTACCCTCACTTGCACCCTTCACACAGTCCGGAGTCCAGCTGCTCAAAAGCAAGCACCTGGGAGCCAGTCCTCTCACACACACTGGGCTGCTTTAAAAAAACAATCCTCAACTGCTGCCTAATGAGTCATTTCCTTGCATTTAAAAAGGAAAAATACACCACATACCCGGCCAAGATGAGGCTAGAGGGTTTTGCCAGTGACAAGCACTGTAAATTGTTCTTTGAGGAGCTCAGAGACCACACAGATGCTACTCTATGAGGTGAAAACACTAAAATGTGTATATTTGTTACATTTTTTTGTCCCCATGGACCTGATTATGAGTGTTATCCCTCAAGAAAAATCTCTTTTCCCAGAAGGAAAACTTCCCCCCAGTTTTCTAGGGTGGACATGCACCCTCAAGGCCCTTCTAGGCACCCATTTGTATGCTTCAAAAAGGGGTCCAGTGCCCACACCTGTGTTGGAGGGAAAGTTTCTAACCATTAGCAGCTGTGGATAGCATTAACAAGCCAGGCAAGCTGCACTTTGCCTGGTAGAGCTGAGGTAAAGCCACATGTTTAAGGAGGTGAACAACGTGAGTATGCAAAAACTCCTTTTGTTTGCACATATTTTTGTTTCCCTGTAAGGCTGGCACCTACTTGGGAATGTGGCTTAGTGGTAGATTTGGCAGTGCTGGGTTAATGGTTGGGCTTGGTGATCTTAAGAGTCTTTTCTAGCCTAAGTGATTCTGTGATTCTCTGGCAGCTCCCTGCAGGTGCCAGCCTGTGGCTTTGACCATGTTGTCCGTCAGCCCTCTCTGGTGTTTTCCCCCGATTTTTCCCAGCAATTCCTGCCCAGGCTTCCCCTCAGCATGCAGTCCCAGCTAGAGGAGCAGCTCCCTGACTGAGAAAGGGACGTTCTTCCCTAAGCTCTGCACCAGAGCTGAGCTGCGGTAGCCACAAGAGGGTACCCTAAGCTAAGCAATTCAGGAGCAGAAGGGTGAAGCCTCAGCAGAGGCCAGGAGCCTGCCTGTTGCTGGTGCTGCTTGTCCCCTCACCTTCCCAGACCTTTCCAATGTGAGACTGTAGCCATGAGTACCTAAATAGAGATTCCCAGCTCCATGTTTACACAGCAACTAAAGGAAAAAAAAAAAACACACGAAACTATTTTGTCAAGTGTATCAATAGGACAAGAGGAAACAGCTTCAAGTTGCACCAGGGGAGGTTTTGGTCAGGTATTAGAAAGAATTTCTTCTCCGCAAGGGTTCCCCAGGCCTGGCCCAGGTTGCCCAGGGCAGGGGTGGAGTCCCCATGATCCCTGGAGGGGTTTCCAAGCTGTGGAGATGTGGTGCTGAGGGACATGGGGTAGTGGTGCCCTGGCAGTGCTGGGGGAGTGGTTGGACTCGATGATCTTAAAGGTCTTTCCAACCTAAATGATTCTATAATTCTAATTGTACAAGTCTTAGTGTTGGAGATGAACATGAGCAACATTGGGGGAACTTTGCCCTTGATTTGTTTTTACTTGACTAAGTCCTTCTCCATTAGGAAGGTAGCAACAAGGTCTTGCTCTTGAGAGGTATCAGGTGAAGTCAGGCTCACCACTGAGATCTAGACTCCAGATGGCTTTGGGAACAGTGGAACAGCTTTGCTCAAGCACATGGCTCTGGTGATGCTGTTCCCATCCTCTCACCCAGGCCTGAGCCACTGTCTGTCAAACCCATCCTCAATACAGCTTGCAGCTAGTTCCCCCCTCCCTCCCCAAGCAGGGATTAGTCAATAAATGAATGTCAGGAAGGATTTAGGAATATAATAGTATAATACCGTGGGCTTTCCCTGCAATTAGCTTCTAAATCTCCTTGGCATTTCTGACAAAGAAGTTGAAGTAGAGGATGCCTGGTGATGGCCACGGAGGTGACCAGTTTAGGGTACCCTCTGGTTGGATTCAAGCCCAGGTGTTCAGGCCATGGGAGCCCACAGTCAAACCTGTGGTCTTCGCTGAACAGGAGGCATCTCAACTACTGCTGTAGCCCTGTAGAGTTGGAAAGGTGGGAAACCAGTGCTAAGCTAGAAACTCTGCCTAAAGGAGGCACTAACCTGCTGTGAGCTGCATAAATGGTGACGGGTAGGAGGGAAACTCGGGACCCATCTCCTGTACCAAGCCCTCTGCACCCTTTCCTTGCAGGAGTTACGCGGCACACATCAAGCGGCCCTTCTCGGTGAAGTACGAGCCCTACACCCACAGCATCGAGCTCCTGGACAGCCCGCAGACGATCTGTCACTCCCTGGAGAGCGTAAGGGATGAGCTTCACTCGCTGATTAACGCGCTCAATATTATGAGTTAATACGAGAACTGGGCTCTTTTTCCTTCCCCTCTTCCCTCGCAGCCCCAAAGCCGCCCGCTCTGCCCTCACCTAGTTCCCAGCTGATAACTCCAACCCGTGTTCTCCAAACATTTGCACCGCTGCCTGTCACCACGCGACCCCAACAGCTTTTCACTTTTGTACGTAGGGCCAGCTCGGAGGAGGGCAGAGGGACAGACCCAAGGCCTGCTGGCTTTTTGGCTTGCTGGAAGAGGCTCAGCGCAGACAAAAGCACAGCCAAGCTGCAAAGTTGAAGTGAGGGATGTGTGCTAGGTGCAAGGAAGAGGGGGAAAAGCTTCTTTATTTAAAAGAGAAAAAAAAAAGAGATAATCTATTTTTCTCAGTTTGAGAGAATAAATAAATCTGCTTTTTTTAGCCCCAGAGCAACTCCTATAGCAACTTCCTGAGGGACCCTCCGTTCCCACCATCTCCTGCTTCTTACAGCCTCATATATTTGGGAAATGCAGAGCTCGTCTAGAAGCTTTTCTGCCTGAATCAACCTTAAGATTTTGAAATTTTAGTTCCCAGCATCCCCTCAGCTTCTCACACAGGGGGGTCCTTACGCATGAAGAACCCCTGAGCTGCAATAAGCGTCGTAGCTCCCCTGAACCTCTGCAGTGACCTGAGCCAGGAGTTGCCTGGCTGGCATAGAGCAGCCCTGAACTACCTGCATCCTCCTCAGCACAAGCACCACAGAGCAAGCCCTGGCCACCCGAGACCAGAGCACAGGCACCCCCTTCAGCCCTCTTTTAAGAGTTCTCACGATGGGAAGTGGCCAAGAGCCCCACTGCCATCCATCGCAGCAGGTAGCAGTCACAGCTATTGATGTTTGTGTGCTGGTGGCCCTGGGCAGCCTCGGCAGCCCCTTGATGTCCTGAGTTTGTTGGTTATTGCAGACTGAGTGGGGCCACTGGTGTCCTGAGTTTGCCAGTCCTTGGGAGGATTCCGCATGCCTTCACTTTTCCAGTTCATGACACAGGTACAGCGTCGTCTTTTTGTTTGATTCCCCAATGTCAGGTTAGTCACCCACCTGAGGTAGCTCAAGTAGGTGACTAACGCTGTTGCCGGCTGTGGCTCAGGAAGGGAACGCATGCTTAGGATGCTCCACCCCAGTTTCATCTGGCTTTCAGTGCAGATATTAATGGCTCGATCTGACCCGAAGCTCTCCTTTTGCCTCCCCCTGCTTTTGCCCTTCTTATCTCCTTGCAAGCTGCCTCATAACTTAGCGGTGCGCTCAGAAGTTTGGCCCAAGGTTATGCAGCTGTGCAATATCAGAGCTGGGCTTGGGATGCAAGGAGGCAGCTGTGGGGGACAGCGAAGGGGAGAGCGGCACAGAATTGTTTGCATGATCAGTTATAACGTTGCTGGATAGGATTTTACTGTCTTTAGCCACTGTAGATGAGTTTTATTATTTCCTTTAACGAAATGCAAGGCTTAGCAGTTAAGTTTTGGCTATTAGGTCTAAGTATTCTCCAATACTTCTACATCCCATTGCTCTCTAGTGTCACTTCTGCGGTGGCTCAGTCATAATAGTTTACAATCCATTACATTTTATCCCATTTCAGACCTTTCCAGACATGCTTAACCCCCAGTTCTCTCAAACTTTAACTCCTCAGCTACTGACAACACTTATTCTGCCACCTGCTTCAATCCCTCCTTTCTGTTTCCATTNATCCTGAGCAGGACTGAGCAGGGTGCCTCCGTGGAGGTGTTCATTCTCTGGTCTGACCTCAAACCCCATAGAGGTCTGATGGGGGTCACCTGTATAGTTCTCCAAAGCACTTTACAGTCATTATCTGCCTTGTTTAATGTCTAAAATGAATGTGGTTTATAAAAAGACCAAAGTTATTCATATGGAGTGAAAAGCCAAGCTGAAAATCCTTGCCGCTGCAGGAGCCCTCCACTCCTCCTCCTCGCCTCGGAGTCTGCGTCGCTGCTCCGTGTCAGCTGTTGCTTATTCGAGGAGCTGTAGTAAAATCTGTTGCACTACGAAAATAGAAAATAAGCAAAACTCGAAGCATAAATGAGCCCTGGTTAGTATGCAAGCGTATAAACGGATCTGCTGAAGCCTGACGGGAGGTAAACACCCCCCAGGCTGCACCCCCGGGCTCCTCGGAGCTGGGGTTGTGCTGGGAGCGATGGGAGTGTGGGGGCTCAGGCTGAACCGGCGCCGGAGGTTCCTCTTTAGGGCATTTTCTGTGTCTGTGTTCTTGACAAATTCATGACAGATTCCAGAATTTTTTGGCCCCTTAGGGGGACATTGGAGAAACATGAACCCGTTTGTATTTACCTTTGCCCTCCTCTATTTAATATCTTAGAGGACTTATCCTATTAGTAACATAATAGGTCCCCTTCCATTATGTCTCTAAGGCTTGTTGCTTTTTATCTGATTTCAAATACATTACTTGGCCCCTTATTTCATAAGCCATGTATGAATTGGATACTTCCTTTCTCATTTTACCTACTTTTCTCATGTTGCTTCTACCACCCGAGCAACATTTTCTTCCTTATCTTTAGGGACTTGGACATAAGGCCACCAAGGAATCTGAATATGGAAGGGTTGTAAACCAGTCCCAAAGCAGTCACTGCTTCTTTAAACTGCTAATATCAAGGTTAACTTTTCAGCCCTTTATTTTGGACATTGTTCTATGATTTTCTTTAGTCTATTTTTAATAGTCTGACTCTTTTTGTTTTTTTTCTTTCTACCAGTCTGGAGGGTTGTAGGTGGTAGGTTATATGCAGTCCTTAATCCCTAGGTTACTCTTTAAGGCTTGAGTTACTTCACAACCCTCCCTGCTCTTCATCTCATCCTCTCTCAGCTGCTGTTCCGTACCTGTGGATTATTTTCTTTAACAGCATTTACAGCTCCAGCAGCTTTATTCCTTTTAGGTGGAAGAGCCTCAACCTGTCCTGGAGAGATATTCATGGTGACAGAGATGCTGATACCTTGCTTTAGTTCCTGGCAGTTTATCTGGATGATCCCTTTGCAGTATTTGCTGAGGTCCTTGGTTTAGCCAGTGCAGCAAAGCTGGCAGCTTTCTTTGCCTAGCCTGCTCTTCCATCATTGCACACCTTCTGCAGTTTTTATTTATACCCTTTATTCCTCGCTTCATTTGGGGCCAAATAGAAATTCTTCGCGCTCCTTTCAGAGTACCCTGTTCTCCTTTATGTAACTTATTACGACAGTCTGAGATAACTTGCTCTCGTTCAGCTGGCCACAGCTGACCCATCTTCTCTTGCTGGTTGGGGCTGCAGTAAACAAACTCGGAGTCAGTTTATCTGCTGAAATGTTTCTCCGTATTGCTTTCAGCCTTCCCATCTACTTGAACATCCTTTACATATATTTTATTTCCACTCTCCCTCCAAGCTTGTAAAAGAAGCCTCCTGTTTTTTTCATGGGTGTCCCATTATGTGCTTGCCATCGCTTTTCTCCCTATCATGCATCTGGTGTTTTAGTTTGTTATCAGCATAGTAGCTATCTGCAGAGGAATATTGTGTAGAGGGGGTAGTCTTTTACTGGCAGCCTGTAAGCTCCTTGGCATGATCCCTTCGCTATTTTCCCCACTGTTTGTTCCCTCATTCCACTAATAACAGTATCTTGAATTATTTTTCCTCCTTACTCCAATTTAGCCCTCCCAGGAGTGCACAATACCTTTGATTTATGACCAGTTTCCTTTGAAAGGAGATCCACATTAATATCCATTTTGTCTCTTTTGCTGAAGTATGAGTAGACTGGAGTACAGCTGGACCATCAAGGGATCGAAGCCCATCACAGCCCAGACTACCTCTAACCAGACTTTCTCTTGGCCAGGGAAATTCTGGTCCAGCCTGTGGAAAAGGGAGAACTCATATGCTACTGGTACCCATTTTCCTTGCTATTTTTCTGGAACAGTTCTGCTCCCACTGAATCAGCTCATGTCAAAATTCTTATAATAATTTTCCTTTGAGTGGGAATTTTAGTGCAGGTGCTTTTTAGGCAGCTTCTTTCACATTAGATAAAGTATCGTCTCGCTCTTTGCTCCAGCTCTCTTCCTGATTCTTCTTCCATCATTTCCCTAATGCTCTGCTGGTACTAGCAAAGATGGATTTGCTGCCATAAGATCCTAGCACAGTTATAGATATGCTGCCGTAAGAAATTAAATCCTCCTAGCACTCTTCAGAGTTGGGACTGATTAGTGGGAGTCTTTATTTCACAAAGAGCTTAACCTTCCTAGCATCTATCCATCATCTTGTTTCACCAGTTCCAATTCCCCAACAGTTAACCTGGGGTTGCGTTAATTGTGCCGTATTTGAATTGAATTTAGTCAATTCCCATTTAGTCTATTAATTTGAAAACTCTGTGACTTTTCTCTTGCGCCTCTTCTTCAGTGGCTGCGGTCACCTGAATATCATCCGCATAAGACAGTTTATTTTCTTTGTCCCCCAGACATCATTCAAACACTTTCCTGTGCGGCAGGGCAGGTGCTCGGCCCTGTGGGATGCAAGTAAAAGTATATTGCGTATCTCTTGATGTGAAAGCAGCTCTCCAAATTGCTTCTCCCCCTGCAATTTGCCATCTGGGAGCTTGCTGTGAGTCGTGGGGGTGTGTTTGTGCCACTAGCTCTCCTCATTCACCTGCTGTCCAAGGAGCCTGACTCAGCCTCAGGGCTGCCAGGGGCCATGGAGATGCCTTCTATTGGGAATGGGTGGTTGGGATGTGATGCCGTGTCCTGCTGACATTCGAGCAGCTTCCCATCAGTACCTTAAAGACTCTCCATCTTCTCAAGCTTGTGGGCTGATGTTAATGCTGCCAATTGCACCCTTGTCATCCCTTTCTGCTGGCAATTCAATTAAATGCCCATGGTGGCAGGATTAAATGTTCATCAAGGAGGTGCCCAACATGCAATGAATAAAAGCTGGTGGAGCGCACGCTCTAATCGACTTACCACTTAATCCCCATTTAGTTCAAAATTTGAAGCAGTTTCTCTAAGTTCTACGCTCCTTTCCACTGTTGTG
This sequence comes from Todus mexicanus, assembly GCA_013389965.1. NCBI lineage: Eukaryota > Metazoa > Chordata > Aves > Coraciiformes > Todidae > Todus > Todus mexicanus. The sequence goes on along the minus strand of WEIS01007786.1, from coordinate 7,306 downwards.
CTTTCTTGCAGTGTTTTCATATCTGCAGCTACCTGCCTTGGGCTCGCTCTTTTCATTTTGACAGCTACAGCGGCTTGATCTGCCCTACCTGTCTGCCCTGGGACAGCGCTTGTCCTCTTTGTGGGATATGCTGCTCTTCTCCGTTTCTCTTTCTTTCCTCATTTGCCCAGATAATCCTTGCAATTGTCTTCCTCTGATGGTTCCCAATCCAGTTCTCTCCACCGCTTCCTGCCGCTACAGCAGCTATTTCTAATTTTTGCATCCCAATCTGCTTTCACGAGCATCTAATTTTAGCTTTGCATTTACTATGATCAGGTCCCTTTTGAGCTCTCCCTTGCCCCGAGGTGAATCACTGCACTCTCGCTGGTAATTCCTCTCCTTTCTTCTGCAGTTTCGCCTTCTCTTTTTCTAAACTCCTTCGATTCTCTAATTGCCACCGCTCCTCCTTGTTGCCTTTTTGGGCCACTAGATGGTATTCCTTTTCTAAAGACTAACGTACTTCAAGTCACTCCATAGACTCTTTTCAAAACACGATTTTCCCGCTGAAGCAGCTGATACCCTGATGTTGCCTTGGCTCCTTGGCGCGGGTTGTTGCCGCTTCCCATCCCAGTCCCACTACCCGAGGCGGCGTATCCTTGAGTCTCCCTTCATCCGCTTGCCTGTATCGGGGAACATTTGGTCTCTATCACCCATCGGCTTCCTGCGGGCTGGAGAGGCGCCCGCAGCCCCTGCTCTAATCTCTGATATTGTTGGGATTTCCTGTAGCCCCTCCAGTATTCCTGGGTTTAGGCTTTGTTCCTGAGCCTTTCAAGATTTTTTCCCATGCTTTCAGTTTTGTCTTAAGGGATCCCTGAAGTATTGTGCACAAGGCTGGTGAGATTTGTAGAGGTGCCTTGAACGAGGTCGCTCAGAGCAAAAAGGCTTTGAGGATCTACCCAGTCACACCCTCCACCAAAAAACATTATAAACTCCTTTTTCCTGAGAGTGGAGCAGATTTGTAGGATTATGTGGCTGCTCAGAGCTAAGCACGAGCTCGTGTCCTTTGGGTGGGTCATGGGAGCCTTCAAGCCGTTTCCCCAGAGCTCACTGAACATGGCTGCAAGCTCTCTAAAAACGTGACCTGGAGAGAGCCAAGGTGATGGGTCAGCCCAGGTTAAACCCTCCTGTAGATGGAGCTTGGGCTGGCGAGGGAGGAAGGAAGGGGAAAAGCCTTCCTTGGAGCCAGGCCCCACCGTACCCTCCGGTATGTGCGTGTCCCAGCGCTTCGCTGAGCGGTCTCTCGCTGTTGTCGCTGCTGCTGCTGTGGGTGGATCTGTCTGTCTGTCTGTCTCTCGACGTAAAGAAAAACAGAACAGAATTATTTTTCATTTTGGAATTGTGCTGCTGCTGACATGATATTAAGAATAAAAAAAAATATATATTTCTGGTCTAGCATCCTGAGTTTGGCTCTCGCATCCTTCTCCTGTCCAGATTCAAGTCAACCGTCTTGCCTGCAGGCGCTGTGTGAGATCCAGCCTGGGGCCTGTGATGGCAGGAGATCCTCCACTTCTAGAACCGTAGGATCGATTAGGTTGGAAAAGACCTTTAAAGTACTTTAAGATAACTCTCGCTCATGCGAAATGTTGACTTGGAGGTCAGAAAGGGTCCGTTGTTTGCAGAGAGCTGATCTAAGCCTTTCTTTGCCGGGCTGTTACTAATTGCACAATTATGCGTGGAGCAGTAGTTGGGAGGTCTCTTTTAAATAGTAACACACCAGGGGGGTTGCCTTCGCTATGTGCTTCCTCTCCCAGCTTTTCCCACTATTTCTGCTCAGTTCCAGTAATGCCGGCCACGTAGGAATGCCGGCAGACCCACTGCGCCTGCTAACGTGGGCTGATCTGTGTGTAACCAAACTATGCAACCCCAGTCCAAAATGTATGGAACACCCTCCTAAGAGTGATTAGGGGTCAGTCCCGCTTGCTTAAGTGTTGATACTATTTTAGATGACCTAAGGTGTCTGCTACATCCATGTGGGAGTGGTGGATGGAATACAGGATGCCCAGGAACTGGAATGCGCCCCCCGAGACCAGAAGAGATGCCAAGGCCACAGAAGTGTTTCCTACTCCAGAGCTGTCCTTAAGTTTAAGGAAACTAATTCCAGTTAGTGCCGCAAGCTTGGCTTTTTATGTGAAAGCCAGACCCTTTCTCTGGTTAAATCCTTCCAGAATCATGGACAGGGGTGGATTAATGTATTGCTGGCCCAGGTCTGGACTGTGCATCCAGGCACCCCAGCCCTCTCTGAAAGGGAGTTTCCTCATTTAAGTCTCGTATCTTCACAGGGCTCGTTAAAGTGTTACAGCTGTAATGAATTCATCTTCATTACACGCTTGGGAGGTAGAGGAGTTCTCTTGTCCCTGTAAAAGGCTGACAGATAAAAGGAGGCAGAGAATCCGAGAGACTCAGACCAGGCGCAGAGCCTGAGAAGTAATTACATGCCTAAACAGCTTTGGGAAGAAGCGTCTAAGTGGCAGATCTGGGGCTTGAACCTCTGTCAGCCCCCTCAGGACCACATCTTTCTTCTCGAGCCGTGCTGGTGCGGATCAGGAGAACTCAATTATTTACAAATCCTGTAGCCGCAGGTACGTGTGCAGACACGCACCCACCCCCGGAGACGGGAATTGATTCGGATGAGGCTGCGGCTGACCTGAGCTGTCATTCCTACGGCTAATCCAACTCAAATCAGACTTGTTTTTCTCCCCAGGGACCAGAAGAGGTACTGCACTTTCCACTGCAAAGAATTTGTTTTCAGGTTTCCTACACTTGTTCATTACGATGTTTGGGAAAGCGTTAAGAGTTTTCTAGGAGAAAGTCGATGTTTTGACGTTTTTCTGGCACGGCTGTAAGCAGAAAGTATCAGAAACTCATCAGGAAATGGTGGTGGTGATTGGGTTTTATTTTTTAACTGAATAGGGAGGTTTGCAAAGATTAGGCAAGGCATTTAAAGCCCTCTGCGACCACACCCCAGATGTGCTGCTGCCCTCGTTGTGCTGCTGGTAGAGTTGGTGGTGGCAGGTCAATAAAACGAATGCTTGGAGATCAGACAGTTTTTAGACGTGCAAGTTCTGTGCTTCAAATGGACGAGGGTTTCTTCACGACTCCGCTAACGAATTCACTTTGACCGTCTCATACATGGTGTGTATCACCCAGGAGCAGCTGGAGCACATGCACATGTTGACTTCTGTACTGCAAGCCTCCCCAGACCACGTATATCCCAACAGGAATGGGACCCACCCAGGCTCCTCATGTATCCCCCGAATCCTCCCCTCAGAACTATAGAGGGTTTGGGTCTCAATCTAAATTTCCCCAAATGCAAAATACTCCCCCCAGCTCCAACCAGCCTCTATTTTGTGTTTCTGTATGTGATGTTCAGAGGTTTAGCTGGGGATGGAGCAAGTGGTTTGAAACTCATGTGAAACACAGGTTTGAATTAAAAAGGGTAGAAAGGAGGACCCTTGGAACTACCGACCTGTCAGCCCTGTGGAGAAGGACTTGGAGGTGTTGGTGGACAAGAAGCTGGACATGAGCAGACAGTGTGCACCTGCAGCCCAGAAGGCAAATGGCATCCTGGGCTGCATCAAAAGCGTGGCCAGAAAATTGAGAGAGGGGATTCTGCCCCTCTGATCTCTATAAGACCTCACCTGGAATACTGCATCCACCTCTGGAGCCCTCAGCACAGGAAGGACGTGGACCTGATGGAGCAGGTCCAGAGGAGGGTCACAAAAATGATCAGGGGTCTGGAACAGCTCTGCTACAAGGACAGGCTGAGGGAGCTGGGGTTGTTCAGCCTGGAGAAGAGAAGGCTTTGGGGAAACCTAATAGCGACCTTCCAGTAGCTGAAGGGAGCTTATGAGAAGGCTGGAGAGGGGCCTGTTTGCAAAGGCCTGTAGTGAAAGGATAAGGGGCAATGGCTTTAAATTAGAAAAGGGTAGATTTAGATTGGATGTCAGGAGAAAGTTCCTTACCATGAGGGTAGTGGAACAGTGGAACAGGTTGCCCAGGGAGGTGGTGGAGGCCCCATCCCTGCAGACATTCAAGGTGAGGCACAATGAAGCTCTGAGCAACCTGCTCTAGTTGAGGATGTCCCTGCTCCCTGCAGGGGGGTTGGACTAGTGACCTTCAGAGGTCCCTTCCAACCCAAACCAGTCTATGATTCTATGAATTAGACCTGAACTGCCGCAATGCCAGACCAGACAGGCTCCAGCAACTGATGGGGTCAGGGCCCATCCTCATTGATTTTCCTGGGAGGATGATGATGCCAAATCTATTTTTCCACTCCTGACATGAGTTCTACTTGGTCTCTTTGCGATTGTTTTCTCTGGGCACAGCAGGGTGAATTGATCTACAAAATATTTGCAGGGATGGCGGAGGATGAAGTATCTCACCCAGATAGTTCAGCGCAACAGTTGTTACCCAGAACAGCGAAGAGAAAAACAGGGTGGGGTAAGGGAGTTGTTCATTTTCCTTCCACTAAGGTCAGCCTTAAATAACTCTCCCACCTCCCTCGGAGGCTGAGACAAGATAATAAGGACAAAAATGTCAGAGCAAAGCGCGGGGCCCCTCTATTTACAGCAAAGGCCAAATCGCTAACCAAGAGATCGGAGCTCGCTTTCTAAACACCGATAAGCGTCAACTTTGAATTAACAGCCCCGGTCCCTCCGCTGCTGTAAATCAGCCTGACCCCGACTGCCCGCAGCACCCCAGTGCCTCCCCCCGGCCAGGGGCTCTCCAGCAGGAGGAGGGGGCTGCAGTGGTGGGCTCACCCCCCCCAGCCCCCAGAGATGCCCGTGCCTGGCTCCAAACACCCCCCGGCCTCCCCCTCCCCAACCACCTAACACTAACAAGCCTTATCAGGAGGATTTACACCTCCTTGTCTAGGAACCCACAGGCGGGCCCGTTACTGGTGTGCATCCAAATCCTTAAAGTAGCTTTAAGTGCTCAAAACAATCCACTTACCCGGTGATAATTAATGATACCGGACCTGGAAGTCCCCATACCCTGGCAGGGGAGATCAGAGCACTCTACAGTGGGGTCTGGTCGACCACAAGCAGCGAGGGGGACAGACCTTCTGCAAGTCTCCAGGACCTCCTGGCCGCAGTGGAGTGTAACTGGTGATACTACCAGGGAGATGGATGCCTGGGAGCAGCCGCTGCTCTCAGAAGAGCGACGGTTGGTTGAGTTTTATTCGCTGACAGATGCCGCGTTAGGAAAGATCTGTGGTGGTGGTTCCACGAGACTTCAGTGCTTACAGTTGTGGACCCTGAATAAAAGTCCTGATGGACTCAACAGCCCCTTTCATGGTTGTTTCCTGAGGACCAGGTCAAGATCCCCTGGTTGTTCTCATGGACTTCCACGACATGAAGAAGGGCAGATGTGGTATCAGTGCTGAAAAGGTGTATTTTTGGCTTGGTGCTGAGCAGGCTGCTTTTCCAGTGCTTCTCCACTCCGTGGAAGTTATTTATTACTTTTGTTGTTCATTACTTGTCCTCTAGCCGGGTGTCATCACCCCCTCTAATGTTTCTCTGTCTACGCCAAAGATTACTTTTGGGCCATTAATAGCCACAGATTTCATCTTCTCCTCATTGATAAACAAACTAATTTGTTCTGCTGCGTCCGCTAATAGCTGTGTCTAGGAACTATTAGCAGCTCTTAGGTGCTATTTTCTCCTCTACCTTCTCAAAAAATATGTGGCCAGTAATATTTTAATAGGGTTAAAAGGAGCATACCGTGGTTTTCCATCTATATTTATAACCTTGCAGATGCTCTTTGCAAGCTGAGTGAGAAAGGTTTGGGGGGCTTTACTCTAGAGATCATGAAATACAGTCTGTTTTGCTTGGGTAACTGAACTTGTGTACAGGTTTGAGACTGCAGAGGCCAAGGAGGGCTTGAGCGAGGTGTAGCAAAACCAATTTGCAGGTTCTGTGGTCCTTGGTGAGCTGGGCTGGCCAAAGGTCAGCATTTCCTTGCTGAGAGGCGTGATGTGCTCAGCAGGGGTGGTCAGAGGGTTTGGGTTGCAGGAGACAATTCTTAGAGCCACAGCAGACCCAGAAACTCCTCTGTTCTCTAATGAAAGCTACTGGTTCTTCAAAGTTGCTCCCTGGATCATCTTCTACCATTGAGCTGCACCTCCAGTGGTGTGGATGCTCTCATGACCCTCTCTGCTGTTAGCAACTAACCCAAAGGTGATGGAAACTTGGTTGGTTACACAGGGCTTTGAGTTATGGCCTCTGTTGTAGGAATCAACTCTTTGTGCTCTAAGCAGCAAGATAGTGTCCCTGGCCTGGAAAAACCTAGAAAATTGTGAAATCCACAGCCTGGCAGGAGCGTCTCCCTTGGGCTTGGTGGCCAGCGGGGTGATGGGGATGGCTCACATGCCCTGCACGCAGGCGGCCGCCTGGATTATGCTATAGAAGCAACCGAGATTACTTGTATCCCGGATCTCTGCTTGCACAATGCCCCTTCTGAAGCAAGGGCATCTCTCATTGTGTGGCTCCAGATAAGCCGCAGAGCCTCGCCCTTTGCTCTAGCAGCCCCCTCTCCCCACCGAGCCCACAGCGGCTGCCCCAGCTGCCACATATCTTTGCAGGCATTGCAGGATTTGGCTGTTAACAGTCCCCACGATCAAGCATCCTCCTCGGTGCCAGGGTCACCTCCCCACCCTTCAGCTCATGCTTCTGCCGCTGTCGGGGCGGTTGCCTGCTGCTGCTCCTCGGGTGCTTGGACATGCCAATAGGAGCACAGCTGCTGGAAACCACACAGAGATGACCAAGGCTGCTGACTTCTCTGCTCTGTGCCACCCCGCTGCCTGCTGCTGCACCCCACATGGAGCAAAGCCTGGAGGAGACAACCACTGGGTGCTGGGGGGTCCCCATTTCCCCATGTCGAGCGAAAAGCTACACCTCTGTAGCTCAAACGACTTGAATGCATCACCCCAGCTACACATACCCAGCTACCAGTGGCCATGCTGGGGCACCTTCCAGGGGCTGAGGCACCTTCCAGGGGCTGTCCACCCCCAAAAGTTACTCTCGGGGGTGCGAACTCCTCCAGGTGCCTCAGGGCTGTGCTTTGTCAGGCTGCTGGCACAGCACCGGGGTGCATGGGCAGGGGACACCTCCTTGGGGCTGTTTCACAAGACCCGAACTCACCTTCCAGGGCAAAGGAGGCAGGAGGTCTCCGCTGCATTGCTCTCTGCTCTGCTTTCGGGGCAACACAGCCAGGGCTGGGCAGAGAAGCCTTGGTGGTGGCTGCAAGTGTGGGAGCAGCAGGAGGG
>WEIS01007785.1:27564-39428 GCA_013389965.1 Todus mexicanus | reverse complement strand
CAGTGGGAAAGACTGGAAAGCAAAAGGAAAAAGAATATTCAGGCATTACTCATTTGGCCTACAACTACTGCTACAGAAGGGCACATTACCTCTAGAGCACAAGTGCCAGCGCCACATAGATGTCTTCCCTAAAATATTGTTGAAAACATGTATTTAGGGACTAAACCAGCACTTCAGGTAAGTCTACTGTGGTGTGGGTGCTTAAACTCCCCTTCTGGCCATGGGAGAGCTTCAAAGCACAGCCACCGCAGCTAACAGTTGTTCAGCACTGGCCAGGAAGACAATGTCTGGCTGGATGAGCTGGTCTCTGAACATGGCCATAGCAGTGACTAAATCCCCACTTGTGAATATTTTGTAAATCCCCACTTGTGAATATGTTGTGAATTCAGATTCTGTGGGTGCCAGGAAGATTCTCTCATAAAATGTGCACATTTGGTTGTCCTCATCCAGTGCTAAATATGACTGAAGACACAGTGTCTATGTTTAAGAGTTTCAGGGCCAAACCCCAGGGGACAGATTTTATTTTGCCCCTCTCTCTCCCTCTCTCTCCCTCCTCAGGGAAAAGATAGGAAGGGGAAGTAATGAGTAAACAAAGCGGCTTGCATGGAATTGGAAGTTAAGAAGGTGATTTTTACGGAATATGAAAGGTGTTAAAGGAAAAACGGTGTACAAAGAGATTGAGGGAATGAGTATACACAAATATATACAAAACCCGATCTTGGGTGGTGATGGATTTTCCCCACAACATGTGGATGCAGGACCCACCACTCCTGGGATGAGGTTCCAGCAGCAGACCAGCACAACGCATGCGCAGGAAGGGAAAAAAGGACCGACAGAACTTCCTGTCCCCTTTAAATAGGGGAAGGCAGGAAAAGGAAAGGAATACATGACCCTCTACCCCACAGGGTCCTAGGGTCACTACCTGTTCCCCTCTTAACCCTTAAACCACAACACATGGCAGTGTTCTTCTTGGAATGAATCTTGGGATTGTGACTCACCCAACAGAGTTGGGAAAGGCTTCCTGCTGAGGGCAACTGTGTTCCCTCTGGTACTTTCAGGTTCTCTGTGTATTGGAGAGATGGTCCTAATTCCTGATGCAGAATTTTAGGGCTCCTTCCAAAGTCCCTCTGGAACACTGGATAGCCAATGTTCTTAAGTGCCCTTAGTTACAGGATTGTGTAGGGATTACCTTGTCGATAAGCAGCCCATTCCAACTCTGCTGTCATTTTCTGATTTGCAGTCATCATTTTTGGCGCTCCCAATGACCTTGATACAGGCATGGAACATTGAATTGTGGAGCTTCTTGTGGCATTTTGGACACAGGGACAGATTATTTTAATTTTTTTTTTAGAATTGTCAGGGTTGGAAGGGACATCAAAGATCATCTAGTTCCAGCCGCCCTGCCGTGGGCAGGGACACCTCCCACTAGATCAGGTTGCTCAGAACCACATCCAGCCTGGCCTTAAATGCTTCCAGGGATGGGACTTCTTCCACCTCCCTGGACAACCTGTTCCAGTGTCTCACCATCCTCATGGTGAAGAACTTCTTCCTAACATCCAATCTGAATCTACCCACCTCTAGTTTTGCTCCATTCTCTCTAGGCCTACCACTACCCGACATCCTAAAAAGTCCCTCCCCAGCTTTCTTGTAGGCCCCCTTAAGATACTGGAAGGCCACAATAAGGTTTCCTCAGAGCCTTCTCTTCTCCAGACAGAATAACTTCAACTCTCTCAGTCTGTCTTCGTAGGAGAGCTGCTCCAGCCCTCTGATCACCCTCACAGCCCTTCTTTGGACACACTCCAGCGCATCCAGATCTTTCTTGCAACAGGAGCTCCAGAACTAGACGCAGTACTCCAAGTGGGGTCTCACAAGAGTGGAGTAGAGGGGCAGAATCACCTCCCTCGACCTGGTGGCTATCCTTCTCTTGATGCAGCTCAGGATACAATTGGCTTTCTGGGCAGCAAGTGCACACTGGCGGCTCATGTTGAGCTTCTAGTCCACCAGCAGCCCTAAGTCCTTTTCTTCAGGGCTGCTCTCAAGCCAGTCACTGCCCAGCCTGTATCAGTGCTTGAGATTGCCCTGACCCAGATGCAGGACCTTGCACTTGGTCTTGCTGAACTTCGCGAGGCTTACATAGGCCCAACTCTCCAGCCTGTCAAGGTCCCTCTGGATGGCATCCCTTCCCTCCAGCGTGTCAGCTGCACCACACTATTTTCTCTTCAGCTTTTTTTTTTTTTCTGGTTGATTGGTTGGTTTTGGTTTTGTTTTATTTGGCTTGGAAAGCAGCAGAATGTTTTGAAGATCTAGACTTTATCAAACCAGCACAATGAGTAGAAAATTGCAATATGCAATTTCTAGAGAACTGGACAAATTTGAGTATTCACGGATAATTAATTTGATAAAACCCTGAAATATACAGGAAAATGTTGAATGGTATGGGTTATCCCACTCCGCAATATTTTTTTGAAACCTGCAGAGTCAGAAAGTGATATTCCAGCCAACACAACTAAGCTAGAATTTAGGAACTTTTAGTCAAAAGAAGAAAGAAGGGTCATTCTTGTGGGGGTGATGATTTCATCATCCAGGATGACAAACACCCTACCTAGGAAATACTACAGACACTGAAGAAAATCATGAGAAGAAATGCAGTTTTTATTTTAAGGCACTGATAGTTATTAAAACTATCAATTTCTCTTATTTCTCTCCCTCTCTTTTTGTCTCTCTCCTATTTGTCTTTTGTTTTTTAGAGATTGGGAGGGGTTTTGTTCTCTATCGTTTTGTTTTGGAATTTTTGTTTTTGTGCATTCTTCCTGTTAAAGCACTCCTTCAGAAGCTAAAAGAGCATAAGGCTGAGGAACTAGAAAGCGATCTGCCAGGGACCTGGTGTTACATATTAGATTAAATATTGTTCCATACACAACCTCAGTGTAGACACATATCCAGACATGCTAATCCCACGGTCAGTGGCCAAACAAATCGACCTGAACTGTAAGAGTATTTCTCCTTCTCTCTCTTAACCACAGACTATTGTACTAGCTCTGGAAAATCATACTGAAATATATTTATTTCATTCAGAGAGAATATCCACAAGACTAACATTTCAAAACAGAATAAAAATGATTCCTGTTTCACAAACCATGTTTCAACAGATAAAATCAGGGGAAAATTTCCCACCTACCTTGCTGCAGAACAGTTTACATCTGTAATTCTTACAGGCAGACTGGTGAGACTGTAAGTAGAATGTCTGCCCCTTACCCCAATACATACAGTGCAAATGGAAAGTAAAAAAATACCTAAGGAAATTTGGTATTCGGTTACACTACAGTGAACATCTAACAGATCAACAGCATGCTTGTTTGTCCACCTATTCATCTTTCCCGCTGTAATTTTCTTCATATTCTTTGTGCATTAATGTCCATCCTAATAGTTTCAGCCTGGACAGAAGGAGGTAGAAGAGGTTTCAAAAATAGTATTTTTTAATTTGACCCAAACTGAACTGATTTATCTCCTCGAAATGTGATTTCAGCCCATTCTGGTATGATGCATCCCCATTTGATTAAATTTAGTTAATTACTGAACTCTATGCATGTCCTTACTTCACGAACATTTGTGTGTATTGTGATTGAAAGTAGAAAAAAAAGAATGGCAATGGAATTATGAGAAGAACCTTTTAGAAAGAAAATATCAAAAAATGTTTTTACACATTACAAAAAATAGAGACCAAATTTGGACATTACACGAAGTTCCTCAAACTTTGCTCAAGAAATAAACAAATTTACTCCTCAAGTACTGATGAGGACACTGTAGTTCTTGTGATCCAGTTAATCTCAAAAGATCTGTTGGGTCTGTGGCAAACTCTAAGAGGTCCCTGGAAGCAGTACAAGGAGTACAGCTGAAGTAGTGTTCAAGCGAAGTTACAGACCAAAGGGTGGAGTCATCTCTTGAGGTAAAGTTGTTGATGATGCATTTCTGTTTGTGACCAATGACTTAAAATAATTAGTTGAGATGCACTCTTGAACACCAGATGTTAGGATGATAAGTTCCACCCCCTGTATGCTTTCATTTTCATTGTCTGGGTCTGGTTCCGATGCTAAGTTGTTAGAAGGATTTGTACACTGCCACTACATAATCTCTGAACTTCAGAGATGCTTTTCTTACCCATTATTCTGCTTGTCCTGCTTTTTTTCTTCCTGTTTACAGCTCTGGATTCTGAATGCCTCAGCCGTCTTAGGTAGGGATTTAGTATTCTAATATGGTTTCTATCATCATGCTTGGCACTCTAGTGTATTTCACACAATTTTCAGTTGATGCTCCAGAAGGCTTTGCTACCTGTCAAGCTTATTTGGATATCTGGGGGATCCAAAGTGGTAAAAAGAACCCAGATTGAGGCAAGTTAATTTCTGAACCTTTATCTCAAAACGAAGCCCATTCCTAATCTTGCAATATTTGATACCTACCTACACAGGTAACACATCTGTGGCCAAGCTTCAGTTCTGTTGCAGTGTTTAGGTCTGCTTCTAGCCTTGGTTCTCTGCCTTGGCTTGGCTGTTCTTTGACATGGCTGTAGTCTACAGTCATGAACTCTGGAACTTTACAGAGATTCTGGTTAAAGTTTTAAAGCCTATTTTTAATCTCCAGAGATTGCTTTTGGTTTTGGTTTTGTTTTACAAAACTAGGTGTGTTCCATGTGTGTAGAAGGTTCAATGTGTCCTCCTTCCAGCTGTTCTTGAACTAAACGTGAGCATGTGGTAATTTGTTGTGGGGTGGATGTGTCACTTTATTCCTCCTTGCACTACTGACAGGGCTGCTGCAGCAAGGAGCTGCACCTTGTGGTTCTCCATATCTATATTTTGGCAAGCTCTCAGATATGCACCAATCTCCTGGGTTTTTTCCCCAGACTGATGTGAGCACCACTTGACAGTCAGCATTAGCACTATCATATGCCAGTTGTAATATTACGGGTTTGGCTGCCTTAATGTAGTTGTCAAGAGAATGCTGCTTGCAAATGATCTATAAATTGCCAATATGACTCCTGAGGCCCCTGCTGGATGGTTGCAAAGAAACCCATTCTGCATTCCCCATCGGGTACCTTTTTCCATGCTATTATAGCAGCTCGGGAGGCCTGGCCACACAGGCATCAATCTTGCCAGGCTTGAACGTGGGGATACGTATACTGCCCTTTGCCTACCAGCGTACTGTCAGTCAAATTTTGCACGACCTGCTAAATACAGAGATCTGCATATTTGGCTCTCCAAACGGAATACCGNCACCCCAGCCCGTCGCTCCCGGTGGTGCACTGGGGGTTACCTTTCTCTCCTGTCGAGGCGAGGTACCAACAGGTTCTACTGTTTCCCCACGCGAGCAGTTGTAAAGCCGTGTAAATCAGTCGACATGTTAGCAAGNCCATTTTTATAAGTGCTCGCCAATCCCTTGGGACCAAATCATACCCATTAGAAATTCCCTCTAGTATACCAGTTGTAAATGGGCTTTGAGGTCTGTTCTCCGTGATGCTTTTTCGTAGTTCTTTAAAAATTGGGTACAGCAAGGACTCATATTGTGGCTGCTGCTTGAGTCTTAAAATTACTGGAGACGTCACAGGGTCCCCGTTATTTAGTACTTCTTTATATCATGTTTCTAAGTTAGAGCCTTTTCCCTGAATCACTACTGGGAATGCCTTAGGTGTAGGGGGGCNTCCGACCTTCCACCATAGTGCTAAATCAAAAGTTCCTTCTGCCAGGTTCCGCTTTAACGCCTCTCAAATCTCCACCTCATTCTTCTGTGGCCCAAACATCATCAACCCTTTCTGTTTTATGACAGACTCACAGATTCTTCTGTTCTGATGCTTATTTTGTTGAAATGGCACGCCTTGTTACTCCCTTCATATTCATACTTGGGCTCTTTAACGGTAACATTCACATCCTACATCTGTATAATCTCCACTGTCTTGAAGATCCCGTAATCCCAAGGTCAGCAAAGGGCTTTTGTGCATCCTACTATTGGAATTTTGTGTTATGGCTCCACCATCTTCCTGTACCAAAATGCTACCACGAAACATCTCTGATTTGAATAAAACTGCAAATCCCCTCAATACTGTTGTGACTACTGTTATGAATCCTTTCCATTCACACTTTCAGGAACATGGAGGTGAAGAAAGCCTTGAGAAAAGCACTAGGTGGATGTGACAATGCCTTAAACCGATTGTAGAGGAAAGTAGGTGGAATAACCATAGATGTATGATCAACTGTTCTGCTGTATAAATTCTTCAGTGGTATTCCTCTTGCCTGTCTTTAAATGTTGGAGCAGACATCTACCTCTGAGCTAACTACTCAGGGTCTTGTTACAGTCACTGCAAAGAAAGGTCATTAGTGTGTACAGATAATCTGATGTGTATTCAGACATGCACTATTTCTGTGACATGTATCAGTCAAATGATGTCCTAGAAGTTCTTTTCTCCCTGCTGTCTAAGAGGAGATTGTAATTCAGCTGCGAGTGGTTGCATTTGATGAGATTAATGCCATAAATGCTATGTTCTCATCTAAATGACAAAATTCACCGCAAAGCAAAATGTCTGTGTTAACCTTGATGGAAAGAAAAGTTTTGTCTCTGCCGAGGTTTAGCAGTTAGTGTTCTGGAGTCCTATCAAGTTTTCTTGGCTGTACAAGAATGAAACATTGTTCATCTGATAAAGAAGAATTACACGCATCACTTAGTCTGATGATTTTAAGTATGTGTCATCTCCAAATACCACAGTCAAAATACAAAATTAATTTGCAATATCACTTTTGCTTGTGAAATTGATAGCCTGTTGAAGAGTTTAAATCACATTTTGTTTACTGAAATTTTGTGTCTGCTTACAAAATGGATTCGCCAGTGTCTTGACTGCATGGAAGATGCAGAATTTTTACATGAAAAGCAGGATTTATGTTACCCAACATTGGATGTCTACAATGTATTTATTTCTGAAGTCTTCTTTTAGAGAGCTATGATTTTAATCCAAAAAATCGCAGTTAAGACAGGCAACGTAACTAACACTCCACATGCTCTTATTTCTGTGTAATGGCTGCAGAGAGATGTAGTTTTCTGCATTTGAAATTAGATGTAGTCTTAAGGAGATGAGAATTACAATCAGGTTCATATGGAGTCACAACAGTTAATAGTACAAACAATATTCACACAAAAATGTCTTTCAGAATCAATTCAAAACCATTACAAAATGTTTCCATAATACTTAGTTTCCTGCTGAGTGCCATCCCTGCTTCTCTTCTCCAGGATTATGCGATGTCCTTTTTAAAGACATAAGAATAGAGCAAAAGAGAACAGAGAATAAAGAGTTTAAAAATACCAAACAAACACTCTCTGTCATTGTGCCCATGCTGGATAAGTCTTATAATGCGTGTGTATTTCATTTTGAGAAAGAATAACGTACAACAAGGCATGGTATATGTCAGATAAATAAAATGGATTAACATTGTTACAATCTGTTTCAGAGAAGGAGGTCATAAGGATTACATTACTTATTATGTAGAGAGTGGTTTTTTTCCTCTGTGTATAGTATGTAGCCCACTTTTTCAATATGCTTCATATTTCAGATAAGCATTTTCTTAGTGTCTTCTGAAGAAAACATACAGAAAATAATGCTACACTGCGTAAGTTCTGTTCAGGATACATCACAAATTAGATCTCTGCAGTCTTTTCAGATTGCTGTTGGAGTCCATGCATCAGTCTACAATTCTTCAGTACAGAGTGGACATACCCATGGTATAACACTTACCTCCAGTATCTCTGGGGGAAAAAAAGGAAGTATGTTCCATCTATAACAAGAGTTCATATTTTTTTAGATCATGTAGAGTCACATTTCAGTGTCTGTACATAGAAATCTGTCATGGTTTAGGGTCAGGGCAGCCCACTAATCTCAAACTGAACTCCAGTCAGGTGTGATACTCCTCTAATTCAGGTTTTTATTTGTTCCTGTCTATTGCTCCACATAATCATACCTCTGCACCACAGCCTGCCAGAACGTCAAAATTATAATATGATGCTTCTAAGGGTAGGTTGAAGATCTGATCATCTGTGTTCTTAGGACTATCTGAACAAGGACCTTTTCAATGAAAAATCTATAGCAAGTTGAGGGAGAAGTGCTTAACAACAACATAGAGACGTAAACCTGGTAGACAAGAGATAATGGAGACAATGGCAAAGACCAAAAGTCACCAGTTACTAATTAATGGGCTGTTAAGAAACTCCAGGCATAGCTTTGGAGAAGCCCCTCTGGACTTCTAGTGCATCAAGCTGGACCAGCTTTCAAGTAAGGGACTGTGGAGTGGGATCAGAAGCCAGAAGCCAGCCAGGAGCAGCAAACAGGGGCATAGATCCATGAATGTGTATGAGCTTGTGAACTCAGAAAGTGCCGTGTGTGTGCCTTCACTAGTGACCTCCTGTCTCTGCCAGACCCAAAGGAAGAGGAGACACGGCTGCCTGTGCTCGTGTGTGATGTGGGTCCTGTTTGTGGCTGCTTTGGACAGCAGAGCTGTGGCTGCAGCATCTCTGTGACTGGTCATGCCAGTGTCCTCTGTGTTTGTCTGTCTGGGCATGTCCATGTGTCTATAGGATAGATGCTTATAGTTGCTACTGGTTTAACCTGCAAATAGAAAAGTGGCAGCTGCATTCCTCTGGCTGGTCAGAGACCCTGGATCCGCAGTAACTGGGCTGATGGAGGCAGCAGCCTCTCCTGATATATGTTTAAAGCCTCGGTACTCATCTTGGGAGTTAGCATAGGCTGTAGCGCTGAGTTGTGCTGTGCATCCAGGGTGGTCTTCAGGTCTGTATTGTGCTGCACAAGTTTCCTGGCTGCATGAAAATCTTAGAAGCTTATTATAGCAGAGGAGCCCGTGGGCAGCTCCCACTTGGTACCAGCAATTACACCTCTTATATGGCCTTGCTTTTAGCTAACAGTGCACCGAGAAGTTTGGTGAACATCCTTTCTGACTGACAGTAGAAATGATGGATATATTTGTTTCCGTTTTAAAAAAAAATCCTATACTAACTCAAATGACCAACATGGAGTAACGCTTCCATTGATGGGATGTACATTGATGCTTCACAGCTTGGGATTCCCAGCATCTGAAGTGATGCAACATTATCTCTACTATCCTTTTCTCTTCTGTATAGCTCTAATAAACATGTTTTTAGATGAGACTTGACACAGTCTGTGTGTCTGTGTTATTGGAATCATAATGACCCAGAAGCTCCTGGTGCAAAACATCCTCCTGTGCTTCTCCCATCTAAAAGACTAATTTCACATTCGCTGTCTTGCCTTAGCAAAGAAATGAGAAGAGTGAAGAAGTAAACTTGAATCCCATGAATCCTCCAGGTGGCTACATACTACAATCAGAGGAAAAAAGTAAAAATAAATGAAGTTTTAACCTTCCTTCTAAAATGACAGGTCTCAAAACAACCTCTCTGTGATCAGCTATTTCCTTAACACTCAAGTAGTTTATTTTGTCCCACAATCAACTTTTTATTTTCAGAAAAAGAGACATTTTTTTCATCTGCTCTCAATTCAGAAGCCTAAGATAAAGGTATGTTTACATAAACATCATTTTGACTTCACACACAAGCAATACACAGCAATGGAGATGGCTAACTGATGGCTTGTTTCCTGCTATAGAAGAAAATTAGTTTAGAAGACATAAACACTGTTTTTACTTTATCCATTTCACTCCATTCAATACCAGTGGAGGATAGTGTTATCAGTCCATTTCTTTATGTTCAAGAAGGAAAGCGAATCATTATCCATTCACAGGCTGTCAAATCAACTTTCTTTTTTCTTTTTTTCCACAGAATAGAGCTGAAGAGCTTATCTGGGAAATATCTTAATGAGAACTCACCAGAAGTCTAATGTCTTAGGTATTTGTGGAGTGGTTCTCATTAAGCCCATATTGTGGTTTAAGGGTTAAGACGCAGACAGATAGTGACCCTATGACCCCCATGGGGTCACTGGGTCATGTATTCCTTCCCTTTCCTGCCAATCCCCTATTTAAAGGGGGTAGAAAGTGCCATTGGTCTCTTCCTGTGCTTGCTGGGGATGGGTCTCACTGTTGGACCTACATCCCAGGGATGGTTGGGCCTGCATCCATGTGCTGTGGGGAAATCCATGGCCATCTGACACTGGGTTTTGTATATATCTGTATATATACCTTCCTTCAACCTTTCTGTACACCACTTCTCCCTTAATACCTTTTGTTATCTGCTAAAATTACATTCTTAACTTCCAGTTCTGTGTAAGGTCCCTCTCTCTTTCCGCTTACCTTCTCTGTTTATCTTTTCCCTGAGGGGGAAAGAAGGATGGGGAGAGGAGGGTAACACAAATTCCATTCCTTGGGGTTTAGTCCTGAAACCTTTAAATGGCAACAGTCTATTGTCCTCTTCTCTGATAATTTCTTGTTCTCATCACTATGTAATTATTTTTAGATAAGCTCCACAGAAGTGTTTTCACAATGTTCAGAAACTATCATGTATTTCATTTAACCATAGGTAAACATATATGCAAAATACAGAACTATTTGTGTATGGACACACAGGACACAGAGGATACGACAGTTGGCAATTAATTCAATTTTTTATGCCAAATCTATCTTAAAATGGCATGAAAATTGACTCTGAAGAAACAAAAACAAAATAAAAACAAAACCAAACCCAAGAACAAACAACCCAAAAGCAATCAACCAAAATAAAAATGGAATTATGTGGAAGATTGACACAGAGCTACAAGGCAGATAGTAATTTTTAGTAAGAGATATAAAGTCATATTGTCCTTTCAGTAATGCACATAGTATCAAAGCTACTGCTGGATTTAAATTAATATAATTCATACACATTTCACATTTATATTTTTAGTTATCAGTCATTTCAAGGATTGTTTCACCTCCTTGTTCTTCAAGCTGTAAATCAAGGGATTCATCATTGGAGACATCAGTGTGTAAAAGAGAGAAACCAGTTTGTTACTGCTGCTTGAATAAAAAGATTTAGGTCTCAAGTAGGTCACAATGCCCGACCCATAGAACAGACTGACCACAACCAGATGAGATGAGCAGGTGGAGAATGTTTTTCTTTTGCCTCCAGCTGATGGCATCATGAAGATGGTATGGAGTATACGGACATATGACACAACTATGAGTAAAAAGGGGACCAAGATGAAGAGGGCAGCTATTACATAGGTGGTGATTTCATTCTTGTAGGTGGACACACAAGCCAGCTTCAGCAGAGGTGGCAGATCACAGAAGAAGTGATTGATCCTATTGGGCCCACAATATGGAAGGGTAAAGATTAAAGTTGTCTGCCCTAAGGCCACCAAGAACCCAATAAGCCAAGATACAGCTGATAGCAGGAAGCAATTATTCCAGCTCATCATGGTCATGTAGTGCAGGGGATGGCATATGGCCACGTAGCGATCATAGGCCATGACAGCCAGCAGACAACATTCTGTGATCCCTAAGAGGGAGAAGACATACATCTGTGTGGCACAGCCCAGAAAGGATATGCCCTTTCTTTTTGTGAGGAAGTTCACCAGCATCTTGGGGATTGTGGATGTAGTGTAGCCAATCTCCAGGAAGGACAAGTTCTTGAGGAAAAAATACATGGAGGAGTGAAGGGTAACATCTAGCATAGTGATAATAATGATGAGGATGTTTCCCACCAACGTACTGAGGTACATGAATAATACCAGGCAAAAGAGAGAGCTTTGGATTGCTGGAATGCTGGAGAAAGGTGAAAATAGGAAATAGGTCACTACTGTGTGGTTTCGACTGATCATGTCCCTGAGGTGTTTTAACTGCAGAAATCATTACATATCCTTTTCTAATTAA
>WEIS01007785.1:17403-27536 GCA_013389965.1 Todus mexicanus | reverse complement strand
AAATAACCAAGAGAAATTAAAAAAAAAAAAAAAAGAAAAAAAGAAGAAGTAAATTAAATATTAATAATTATTGCTTCATAACAGGACAAGATACCAGAAGAGGAAGTGACATTTTACTTCTGTGTTTAGGTATTTTTAGTGCTAAAGATTGTTTAGAGAAGGTGGGTGAAGGTGGTTCACCTTGCTTTCGATAAATAATAACTTTTCCAAATAAGTGTACTCTACCTGGAGTACACTGCCAATGGGAAGTCAATGGAAAGGAAAATATGTCATCTTTATTATGGCAGAATATTTTACTCTTCCTGCCTTTTAGGATGAAGATTTTACTCTACTGATGCTGTCTGATATAGATTTTTCTCCCATTTTTCCAGCTGAGATCTGCTACCCTACCATCTAAGCAAAGAAGACTGGTCCTTAAAACCCTGAAATGGTTCATTTGTTGGCAGACCAGATTTTTTTGCAATGAGTGCCTCTTGCTATCATTCTGTGGATGGCGTTCATTCTAGAAAAGAATCACCAACCAAACATAGATACACTCTTGTATATGTTCCAGAGCACCACACGATTGCTGTTATCAGTGTGTGTCTTCACTTCTATCCCACCTGCACACTACATAGGAACAGAAGTAGTACAAGTCTGCAGAGAAAGGTAAAATTGAGAGCACATGCGCCCTTTTGTTTCTCTGCTCAAGGTTGGTTCAAGTTCAGCACAGTGTGAAGAGACAAGAGACAATAGGCACAAATAGTAATATAGGAAATTCTATTTAAAAATAAGAGGGTTTTTTTTTGTGTGTGTGTGATAGGTTGTTGCTGTTGTATATTGAGTTTTGTCAAGCACAGGTTATCCAGAGAGGCTGTGGAGTCTCCATCTTTAGAGATACTCAAAATACAATGGCACAATATACTCTAGCTGACCCAGCTTTGAGTGAGGGTGTTTTACTGGATGACCTCCACAAGTCTCTGCCAATCTCAACTGTTCCATGATTCTGTGAAATGAAACTTTTTACAGAATGTTACACATGCTATTTTCCTCTCATAATTTATCCAAACACTAATTTTAGTATTTATTATTATTATTATTCTTTTCCTTCCTCTTTTTAGTCTGGAAGAGGGCAGGAAATACTTTCTATTTAGAATCGCTGCTCTATTTTTTTTTACATAATTTGAATGGGATGGGTGATACAGTTTTCAGTTAATTAAAAAAAAGCCAGATTCAAACCAAGTACGTGTGGCTGCGCACACACTCACAGGCACAGAGAAAACCACAGACATTATAGTCCCTTCCTGTTAATAATTAGAACAAAAAAGTGCTAAAGAACATCGCTCTCCAGGAAATCACCTTTGTTCCAGGCACCCTTCAGAAGAAGCAGTTCTTTTCTAGAAGAAAAAAATGTCTTGGAATTTAATTTTTATTCCAATAATCCATTCACTTCATAGATAGATGAGTGTCCCTTAAAAATAAGCCCTGTGTAGGCCACCTACACCTGCCACAGAAGAACAAGAACATACGTAAGAAGACACAGATCACAAGTAAAATAAGGTAGCTCACCTGCCATTAGGAGAAGGCTGTGGTTAATGTTTTTGGAAAAGTCACATCACAGACCTTGAGTATTTCAATGTGTTTATGTTCCCAGTGGAAAACAATCTGTTGGGTATTGAGTACTTGCCACTATAGGAGTCAATTATTTTTTCCCCTCATTGTTTAGGTACAACAAAACCCTCTTTCTGGTTCTGCTTTTAGCTCCTGGAAATAACTGTAAAGAACAACCTATAGACCACTTGCGTATCTTTTTTAATCTGCAGTTTTTTGACTAGTCATAGTCTGGAGCTGATCCCACCAAACTTTAGGGATAAAAATTTGGTATGGAAATAAACTACACAAAATAGACACAGGGAAAAGGCTTTGCAGGAGGAGAGAACATGTATAATTTATGTTTACCTCTGGCTTTAAGCTCTTAAAATAATGGTGTGGGACAGGCCTCTCCATGGGAGGACTCATCTCAGATAAGCCCTTCAGATTGTTCAAAAATTGTCATCTGTGGACAATAATTTCCCTCTTTATTCAAGTGAATCATAGTATAAGTCTGTTTAAACAAAGATATAGCACTTTTAACCAGTTACTTGCTTTATCATCCAGAAGACACCTACATGACATTCAGTGATTCATGCCTACAAAATCATTTTCTCTCTGCTGTTCACAGAAGATGATTAGAATGCAGAGGTTACTTTACAGTCAATGACTAAAGGTAAGAGTGAGAAATGACAGTCATAAGGCCAGATGAAAGAAGGTCAGCCTGAATGGGATGTCTTAACACTGGCAATAGGGATATCAGTCAGCAATTCCACTTTTAATCAAATATAACCCCAGATTTTGGGAACAAATTGCTCTGGTCTCCGATTGCACTTTAGTCAAAATTCCCAGAGCACTACCAGTGGAATTTTTCTGTATTGATTCAAATAACCAATATCTGGTGAGAAAAATCTAAGTAAGGCCATTATCTGGGCCCTGTTTTGATCAGTGGGACAGAGGAGGGGTCAGGAGGAGCAGGATGAGCTTTTCCTTGTTTTTATGGTTTATCTGAAAAGCTGCAGTACCTGTCAGAGTCAGACCTGGTGACAGTCAAGGCTGGATGCAGATTCACTCTCAGCTGAGTTTACCTGGGGTCTGTTTCAATGCTTAATGCCCAATTGAAATGATGTCATGCCAATTGAGAGACTAAATTGTTTCCCTTGGTTTCTTTCTGGCTGTGGAAAATGGGCATCATTTCTTCTGCATTTGGAAGGGCATTGAGGTGAGAGAGACAATGCAGGGTTCCTTCTGGATCTCAATAAGAAAGGCCAACAGCAAATGACTAAATAGTAGAACTTTTTGAATAGGATACAATAAAAATCAATACACACAGTGAGTAAATCTTATGTCTCCCCTGATGCTGGGAACCCTGCATTGATACAGAAGAAGGCATGCTGTCTAGATCATGTCCATCGATTTGCATTCCTTTCCACCATGATCCTCCTGGATGGGGATTGGGACATTCTTAGTGACCAGTCCCAGCACAGATTTCAATCATCACTTTGTAGGCGTCCCAGTTTCCATTAGTGGCTATTGTTTCAGGATACGTGGTAATATGCTTTCCTGGGAGCAAACTGAGACAAAGATCATAGAATCACAGAGCTATAGAATCAGCGAATCATAAAATCATAGAATGGACTGGGTTGGAAAAGATTGTTAAATGTCATCTAGTCCAATGCTCCTGCAACGAGCAGGGATATCTTTTACTACCTCAGGTTGCTCAAAGCCCTATCCAGACTGACTTGGAACACTTCAAGGGAGGGGGCATTCGCAGCTTGTCTGGGCAACAAGTTCCAGTGGTTCACCACCTTCATTATAAAGTTTCTTCCATATGTCCAATATAAATTTACTCCCTGTCAGTTTAAAATCATTTCTCTTCGTCCTGTCACTGTATACCCCCAAGTCCTCCTCCACAAGGCTGCTCTCAATCCATTCACCTGCCAGGCTATAATTAGAGTGGGGATTTCCCCAGCCCACGTGCAGGACCCCACACTTGGCCTCATTGAGCTTCATGAGGTTCATATGGGCCGACTCTTCAAGCCTGTCCAGATCCCGACAGGTGGAGTCCCTTCCCTCTAATGAGTCAGCTGCACCACTCACCTTGGTGTCATCTGGAAGCTTTCTGAGGGTGCTCTCAATCCTACTGTCTGGGTTGATGAGGAAGATAGTAAATAGTATTTGTCCCAGTACAGATCCTTGAGGGACACCACTCTTTAATGATTCCCACTGGCCATTCCACTAGGCCTTCTCTATCCGTTTATCCTGAGTGCTGTGACTTTATTCTATGGCTCTGCTGTCCGTGTAGTTAAAACCCAGGCCTAATGAGGATTCTGATCTGAAACACAGGGCAGTTAGGTCTAGTGGACTAGTTAAATTGAGGGTCCACAAACTGCATTTGCAGGATGGATGTGTCCAATCAAAACTATGCAATTATCTCTGATTTGTTTTTGAAAAAGCCCCTGAATTTTCGACGAAAAAACAGAAGTAAAGATTTTTATGTTCTGCTCCCTTCCCCCAGCTCCTCTGGTTTCCACCAAAAAATTTGTAACAATTAAGCAGAAAACATTGTGACCAACTCAGCTTTGTCACAAAATAGGATGGGAATCATCAGATGTTAAGTTAGGTATTGAAAATAAAAAGATATTTATCTGGGCAAATGCTTTAGCCTCCCTTTGTAGTCAAAGGGGAGGAGTGGTCCAATGTAAAACATGAATACTATCACCTACCTGAGGATGGTCTTAAACACCCTATAGAAGACTTTGCCATTGATCATAAAAAGAGTCTCAGAAACAAGGGCCTTCATGACTGAAGGCAGGTGAATGAATCCAGTCTTGAAATGAAGTCTTAAAAGCACCATTTCTTAGTTCTGAGAATATTAAGAAACCTTTAGAAAGGATCATGGGGAGAGGCAATTTTCACAGTATGTATCTTCAGCAGTTAAAATGTTGGTTAGTTCCCTCAGCAATAAGTGCATTTCAAGGAAGCTCAGAGGAATGACTTTACTGAAATTATGCTTTTGGTTATCTTTAATCCAGAGTTCAAAAGCTAGAGAAGGAGGCAACTTATACTGCTTCACTCCTGTAGCCCTAGAAGTGTAAAATATGAACCAGAGAAATTATTAATCTAATGGAAGTCATCACAATTTTACAGGTGTGCCATAGAGCATTTAAGGGTAGTCAGTAGCAGGATTATAAATCACAGATGTATGAAGTTAATAGCATATTAGGTCACTTACATTCCTGGAAATAAGTTGGAAATAAATTCCACCTCAGTTATAAAATTCTGGTCCAAACTCATCCTTCTGAGAACTGTCAAAAGCACAAGAGTACAGAGAACCATGATACTGATTTCCCATTACTGAGAATAGATTTTGGCATCCACATGGAGCATGTGAATGTTCATTTTTCCATCAGATTTTCTGACTAAGGACATTGCCAAATTGAAATTATAATAAAAGGGAGGAGTCAAACCCACAGAAACATAAAACCTGACCAATTAGCACTGAGACAATAACCAGGAATAAACATCACCAGTTGATGAGCTCTAGCGAAACTACAGGCAACTGGGACTTTGTGACTAGCAAGGATGCAAACCTGACAATTATGTTGGACAGAATCAGTGGGACCATGCCATCTGATGAGGTGATGTTCAGGTGAAGGGGAGCCAGGAAGAACAAAGAGGGGAATAGACAGAAAAGGGGTCTAAAAGGGGCTGATTCAGTGTAAAGTGGGGCTGAGCACTGCTGGTCTGGCTGAATGCTGCGCCTGATCACTGCAATCTGTCTTGTCTTGTTAAATAACTTGCTCTCTCTGTGTGCTCACCCTCTATCCTACGTGCACATGTGATGCAAGGACCAAGTACTGGCTACTGGGAGCATCAGTGGGAGTGGATTTAGTGCCAGCTACCAGCATCCCTGGTCTCTGGTGTGAGCTATGGGAGCCAGTGGGGTCCTAGTGCAACTACTGGAGCCAGTAAATTCTCAGCTTAGAGCCACTGGGCTGAGAAGAGCATGTGTTCTCAAAACTAGTTGCTGAGGGGACTGCTGTGAGTGAGGTGAGAGGCTTACCACTGGCAACTGGAGCAGGACCACGCATCGCAGCTCTTGTGCTGGCTGCTGGGGGTAGGAGGAGTGCCTGTATCTCCACCAGACTGGGAGTACATGGGATATACATGTATATTTACCAGAAAACTTAAAGTTGGACCAGTCAGTGAGTAGAAGGTCTGGGCAACAGCGTCAGGTGAGCAGAGAGTCAGTGATGGTGCCCAGGGAGAACCTGCCAGTTTGGGGTGCCTGTGGGATGAGTGTGTGAGTGAATCTTTGGTGCATCAGGCTGGATCAGACGGTGAGTAAGGGAGCTGTGGGGTGGGTCACAGGGCCAGGATCTGTGCAGGGGTACTAGACAGACAGAGAGGCCATGCCAGTGTTCAGGGGACCCAGGAACATGCATAGCTTTTGAATCCTGGGGTGTTATGTGTGTGTCTTCACTAGTCACCCCCTGTCTCTGCCAACCCCCGAGGAGGAGATGACATGTCTGTCTCCACTCATGTGTGATCTGAGTCCTGTATACAGTCTGTGACAGTCTGTGTGGCTGGCCATGGTGATGTCTTTTGCNTTGTCTTTCTTTGGTCCTGCTGTCATGCTGCAGTGGCAGTGTTGTGTCTGTGGTGCAGACAGCTTGGGTCTTCACATTGCCCTTTTGTGGGCCAAGGAAGATTAACTACTTCTTCTGTGATATTCCCCCACTCATCACGCTCTCCTGCACTGACACCTCTTCATATGAAAAGCAGGTCACTGTTGCCGCGGTGCTGGTCATCTTTGCATCATTTTGTCTCATTCTAGTGTCCTATGCCTGCGTCATCTCCAGCATCCTGAAGATTTCCTCCTCAGAGGGCAGACAAAAGACCTTCTCCACCTGTTCCTCACACCTTACTGTTGTAACACTGTATTATGCAAGTGGGACCTTGATTTACTTACAGCCCAAAGCTGGTAATTCACAAGACACTAAGAAAGTCATAGCTCTCACATACACGACCATAATTCCCNTAAATCATTCTATGAATCTATGAAAGAGGAATTAGATGGAGTCAGTACAAGGAGTGACTGAATCATCACAGGGTTTTATGCAGTGCTCTTGCTTTGATGATGTGTCCTTCTCCATGTGCAGTGGTCTGTGTTGACCAGGTCCCTGTGTGTACAGTGGAAAAGGGCTGTCACAGCACAGCATGAACATCCATGGGTATCACACACATACAGCAACACTCATCAGTGTAATGAGGCAATGTGATCATGAAGCAGATAATGCCGGGCTCCACCCTCTACTCGATTAGTGTTCTCTATGGGTATCCTTCCCTCTAATTATTCCTTCTTCCTTCTGTCTGTAGACCAAGGGTACTGTTGGGGTTTTTTTCTTTTAGCTTGATTTTGCTTTTTGGACTGTGGCTGTTTCAATTGTCAGCTGGGTCTTCTCTTCAGTGCAGAAAGAGCCTATGGAACCACTTGGGACCACAGATCGGATATTTGGGGAGAGCACAGTTAGCGCTACACCCCTAATGGAGCCAACCCTTTAATAGCAACTCCTCATAACTGTGTGCTTGGTCACTATTCCAAACTATGAACCACAGAGAGCACTAACACCACAGACTCTTAGCACACACAGCCTTTGCCACCTTACTTTGCTCAGCTAAGCCAGCTCCACAGTGACAGCCTTCCATCCACTGGCTCTCCAGAGATTACCAAGTGACTCCTCACTTGGGTAGCTGGCTGCAGCCATTCCCCTGTGACAATCTGTTTATTTGATTACCCCCAGATGAAAGCAACAGAAGGACCAGAACCAGGAAACTACACACGGCTGACCAGCTTTGTCTTCTCTGGGTTGTCCAACAGCCCACAACTGCAGCACTTCCTCTTCTTCATATTTGGATTGATTTACACCATCACCATCATTGCAAACCTTCTCATCTTCATGGTCACAGTGCATCCCACACTCCGCACGCCCATGTACTTCTTCCTCCGGGTCTTGTCCTTCCTTGATGTTTCTATAGCATCAGTCGTTGTCCCAAAGATGCTGGTAAACTTCCTAACGGAAGACCAGAGCATTTCCTATGTGGGCTGTGCTGCACAGCTCTGCTGTGTGATTTTCTTAGGAGCCACCGAATGCTACCTTTTGGCAGCCATGGCCTATGACCGTTACGTGGCCATATGCAACCCCCTTAGATATGCAATGATCATGAACAGCAGAGTNACATTAAACCCCTTGATTTACAGCCTGAGGAATAAAGAAGTGAAAGGAGCACTAATCAAAATTGTAGCTGAGCTGAGGAAGATGTAAATTTATTCTGCTTGAAAGGAATCTTTCTCCCCTTCTGTATGCACAGATGTTTTGTTTCTTTTTTGCTTGACTTTCCTCAAACACTCTGGTAACTTGGAACACTTGGAAAATAGAAGACTTAAACTCTACTTCGAGATTTTTATGTTTCTTCTGTCCAGTATGAGTGCACATGAATGTTACTATTACAGTTTTCATAACTACCTTGCATCATCTGATGGAAAATGAGTTTTCAATCTTTGTTTCTGATTGTTTAAAAACGTTAATATTTCATACAGTACAATCACTGTAGCAGAGACTACAATGTGTCTTCAACAGGTATCTTGTCACCTGGGCCATAATGACATTTGTATTTTGCCTCTCTCTATTACTTGTTCTTTATGTCATGAATACAATTTTTTGTAGAAGTGCCTGAGAGTCTCATACAAGCACTCACAGATGAGTACAGGGGGAGGAAATCATCTCTAACTTAGTTGAGAGAGTAGGAAACTGAAAGCTGTGTCTTACATGACCAATGAATTCTCTACATCCATAAGTACCTGTATGAAAGCGTAGCATCAGCCTGTGTGTGCCATTTCACCTGGTACTGCAGAGAACCTGTGCCAGATTTCACAAGTTTCTTCTGTTTCATGTTTTAGTACAGCACACAGGCATCTTCCTTCTCTTTCAGCAGATTCCAGAGATCAAGACTCATCATGATAATCTTCCAAGAGTGAGTTACAGCAAAGTGTGTTATTTGGTGAATTTGCTTAAACAGTAAAAGCATCATAATGACCAAGGAAAAAACCTGTCATGGGAGTCATCTCCGTTGAGTTTTCCCTGTTACTTTTTAGGGACAAATCCTAGAGACGAGCATGGATGCAGCTCTGTGATGTCCAGATGGTACAATCACCACTTACTAAAATGGACTCTATCAGTCAACTCCAGTGTACTAATAAAGATGAGCAATTCTGTGAGACTCTTCTCATCCTTATTATTCTATCTAATATAAGATGTAGTTTGATTGCAGCCCAGAGAGGCTGTGGCATCACCACAGAGTTACTAAGAGGTACTCAAACTCAACTGGATAGGTCCCTGAGAAATTTGCTTTCAACAGGAGGCTGGACTGGAAACTCTTGAAGGTCCCTACATCCTACATGATTCTGTAATTTGCTGACTCTGTAGCTATGAGCTGACAAACAGGTTACTCTTACTAAAGTGCACATACCTTTCATCAACACAATTAATGAGCCAAAATGTATTTATTCTCCAGGTTTTAACTGTTGACTACTGATATCATCCTAGCATGCAGCTCATAGTACTGTAGGGAGTTATATGAAGTATTCAGGCCCATGGACGTTAGCACAGAAGGACATTTGCTGAAACTCTTGTGCTTGTGGGATTACTATATATGGAGGAAAATAAACCATGAACTTTAAAATTCATTCTCTCTTGACACAATCCCTAAATCTCCCAAACAATATCATTCGGGTTTGGGGGTGTTTTTTGATCCTGTTAGCAAGCCTCATGGGTGTTTCAGAGAGAGGGGCTGAGACTAAAGCTATCGCAGTGCAGTCTTCAGAAAACATAACAGAAGGAAGATTCAGAGGGTGGACAACACTTTGTCCAGTATTTTCTCTCCATGCTTTTCTCCATAGTTTATGCCATAACTTGTCTAAGGAACTTCACTGTCATTGTCACAGTCATCAGCGACCTACAGCTTTATAACCCCATGCTGGCCAGCTTGGCCTTTCTAGATGTCAGTGACTCTTCAGCCAAAGCTCCTGATTTACTCATGATGACTTTCTCAGACTTAATGGGACAGCAACAGGCTTTACATGGCCTGACCTGCCTGTAGTATCCTTCTTTGTAATCCTTCTCTCCTGTCTTTCCTCTCCCCAAGGGTTTAGCTGCCTGTGTTCAAGATCAGCACTGATATAATGTGTTTGTTTAACCCTGTATTAATTGGCTGTGACATATCTAATTTAGGAGAAAGCTGTAGGAAGCCTCATCTGGAAACTCCATTCTGCTAGCTGTTTCAGGACTTCAGTGTTTAAGCTTAGGTCCTCTTCTTGTTTCTTGCCCTAGCTATTCTGCAAGTGTGCGAAGTATATGGGAATATCACGACTTTTTTTGTCCGAGAGCTGAGTTGCAGTGCAAACAGGAGCTGGATATAGTGAGCCATGGCAAACACGACAATGTGAACACAACATGAATGATCTTGGATCAACAAGTGGCAACAGAACAATGTCTGAAACA
>WEIS01007785.1:6214-16825 GCA_013389965.1 Todus mexicanus | reverse complement strand
CCTCCACTTGAAGGCAACTGTTCCTGCTCCCTGACATCACTGTTTTCAGGGAACATAGCATACAAACTCTGATCAGCAAATTAAACAGGAATCTCTAGTCACAGCAGTTGTGAGCAGTTCATTGTTTCAAATTAAAATCTGAATAGGATAAGGGAGGAATAGATTACTCCAAATTCTTTAATGATATGACCACAGCACAGGCCCAAATTCTCTGGCAGTCGCTGATTTGGTTCATCCTATGGTTTCTCTATGAAATGAACATCTGACTCTCCAGGCAAGGGGACACCAACACAAAGAGGAGATGTCACAAATGGCTTTGTCCTTGCCAGTCATTCAGACAAACTGAGTCAAAACAACTGACTCCATAAATTTCAGCCCCTACAAAAGCAAGCAAATAGGAGTAAGCAAGGCTTATTGTCCATGACATAAGACAATCTGTCATCTGATCAGTACAGACAGGAACCAAGGTTAAAATGAGCAAAATATTTTATGAGGACAAGATGAGTTTACAAGGATTCTGAGAAGGTGTGAGAGGAGCATAAAGGGTGCCTGGAGAAATGCACAATGCCTCACATTGTCAGATAGGAGAAATGAAGATTTCTCATGTTTTGGGCACACACAGAAAATAGAATGGGCATAAGAAACTTCTGCCCTCCAGTGGGTTCGAAACAGAACTTGGTAAACGGTGAAGTACATGAAGGGTCTGATATTCTGAGTCACTGCATCTAAGACAATGACAGAAACAGGGGCTAGAGCACAGGATCCCTGGAGTGAGACTGAACGGAGCAAGAAAGTGCAGAGAAGAGAGTCTGATATGAAAATGAAAGCTCTGAGATGCAACATAGAGTCCTTACAGACACAAGGGAAACAAGGTCAACTAGATCAGGTAGGGTAGAATTGCCTTTCTTGTCTCAGAGTGAACACTGGGCACCTAAAGGCTGTCAAAAGTGCTTCCTTGTAGGTTCAGGGGATAGAACATTGCTCATATATCTTCAGGTACGTTCAGCATTGGAATCCAGATATAAGCTAGCCTTTTGGACTTTATTAGAGTCAGTGGTGAGAATCAGGCACTCCCAAAATGTACTCTGTCCATCCTAGGATAGGTATCAAGACCACAACAAATTGATCACATTCTGCAGCTGTTATTTCCTCAACCTTTAATTCAGCAGGATTGTACAACTAAGTTCATGTGCAGAGATTTAGGATGCTGAGGACTAAGGCTGAGAGAGGTGGGATCCACTGTATGTTTCTAAAAGATCTTGCAGGTGGAACCCAGGTTCCTAAACAGAAATGCCTAGAGCATGCCACCTGAATTCCAGCTGCCATAACTCAAGGGCATGTGTTACCCATAAATCATCTATGACAGTTGCCAACCCAGTGTAAATGTCTTGGGTATTTTAGGGCATCTAAAATTATTTTGAACACTTTTGTAATTGAGATAATCATGAAAGTCTGCTTAGAACTAACAACAAGAACTATTCAGAGGATGATTGAATCAGGTATCTGAGACAAGTAGAATGAAGTGCCTATGCTTGTATAAATTAAATGAACTGTAGTCTGCATATTCTGGGTCCTCTCTGAATTTAAAGTCCAGGGCACACTCCCCTGCAGGATGCAATGAAGAGCCCAGTAGGTCTCATAAGAGATTGTCTTTTCTCATTCGTCAGACTGCTTGTCTCACGGTATTGGAGAGAAACTCAAGAAACTAGGCATTCTTTTGCATGCTGAAATGTTAGGGATGTTTTCTCAAATTGCCTCTGCCCTCAAACAGACATGCCTGCAAAGTAAAGAACGTGCAACACATCCAGCCATTGGCTGACACAGGGGTATCACAGTAAACACAATTGCATCATAAAATTCTCTAAAGTATTTATTTTCTTACTTATTGCTAGAGCAGGAATCCCTTAGCAGCAATGGCAAAACCATTTTTGTTCAGACTTAGGAAAGTTCATCTAGATTTCATAGCAACTTTGTTCCTAGCATCTATGTTGATGCTTTGACAGAATAATGTATGAGAGAGTTTTTGTTGGTTGTGTGTTGTTTTTTTTTTCTCTCTGAAGTCCTCTATGGCAGAAAGGAATGAAGGAGAGAACTCCAAGATGGCAGACAGAGCAGTCATATGTGGAATAAGGGCTCCTAATGTGTGAATGAAAAAGGTAAAATTAGAAGTAAGCACTGTTGCACCAAGGAGGGGCCAAAGCCTGGGCAAACAGAAGTCTGTTTATGAAGATAGCAGCTAATTGTAAAGTTACACTGGTTTTTAAGGGTATAGATGCAAAAGAGCAAAATTCAAGATCAAAGAAAACTGTTCCAAACAACTACCCCCATTGATCACAATTCCCACTGTATAATGCAGGGATAAATTAAGGTTTATAGAATGTGAGGTTCTGAGCCAGGGGAGGGGAAAGATCATCTCTCCTGCTGTTGAAAAGCTTACTTTACTCCGTCTACCTTCTATATTGTTCTGCTCACAGGTATGCTCGGATGGTAATGAATGGAGTCACAGAATGTAACCAATCCTGTGACAGAATTTGTCCTCTTGGGTTTTAACAACAGTCTTAAGATTCAGCAGCTCCTCTTCACAGTCTTCTTCATGATCTACCTGATGACCCGCTTGGGAAACATCATTATTCTCACCACTGTTATCCTTGACTACCACTTGCACACATCCATGTACTTCTTCCTGGCCAACTTAGCATTCACAGATATCACTGAACCATCAGTAAATACTCCCATTCTGTTGTCAGGCTAATGGTTGCATTTGATGATCTCGAAGGTCTCTTCCAACTAGGCTGATTCTATGATTATATGTATGTACGTGCACATGCACATGTGTATACCTGTAAATCCTATCCCTAAGAAAATAAGCAACCAATCATAGGTCTTTTCCAACCTAATCAATTCTCTGATTCTGTATAGGCAGACTGATGACATGAGGGAAGTAGGTAGAAAATCTGGGAAATATTTTGCACCTCTCTAAAGTGGTGTGGCAGGAATCAGCAAAGAGAAAGTAGCCTAGAACAATTCTTTGCTGAATAGGACTAAACGACCCTGAGAGAAGTAAATGATGAGCTATTTTTTTCTTTTACTCATTTCTATTTCTTTCTTACTTTCCTTTACCTTTTTTAAAAAAATTTTATTCAGATTTTTACTAGGTTTTGCTACTTTCTTTTCCTCTCAGTTGTTTTTAATTTTTGTTTGTTTGTTTCCACTGCCAAGGCTGATTTATTTTCTCACTGGTCTCAATAAAGAAACTAAACTAAAACTGTTCTAAAACTAAATAATCCTCAGAAGTCTAAGCATTTTCTCTCACTAAAGTGTTTTCAGTATGCTTTATTCTCTACCTCAACATTGCTGGTGAAGCTACTAATGCAGTAATGTGAAAACACCATCATGCAGACAGACTCACCATATTTGCAGCAAAATGGAAGAAAACTGTTAAAAAAACTTGAGACAAAACTCATGTAACTTTCTTCTGACCCGAAAGAAGAAAAAAATAGCTCAAGAAATGAAAGAACTTAGATAAATGGAAAGAAAAAAGAAAGTTTAAAAGAAAACTGATGAATTTTTATGGTTTTCTTTACGAGGGAGGTGTCAAAATCCACAGTTCCATTCAAAATAGATGCATATGAAATGATTTGATACATTCTATGGAAAAATGTCCGTTCGTTTCCCAGATTGCCATCACACCGATTCAAGGTAGATAAATTTGATGGACATACTTAGATAATTGAGCTTTCTTTATGTTTCCAGTGTTCTGTGGCCTTCGTGAGAAGATTAGACACCACTATGGGATTTCTCTGGAGAAAGGTGGAAATCTGAATGCAATCGGGACATCCTCAGCTGCCTTGAAAGACAACTGGGGAAAACGAAATGTTTTGAAAAATACTTGAACCAGTATATGCTAGAGAAAGTTTAGGATGGAATCAGTCATTCCCCTGGCTGGCTACACTGACATGATTAAGTATAAAGAGATTTTAAATTAATTGCAAACAACTTTGCAGCTATCAGATGAATTCACCCAAGGGATTCCTAAACCTTCCTTTAGATGTGAGCGATATATACTTAGTCTCCTTTTACAATCAGTGAATGTGATTTAGGTTAATTGTGTAATTTTAAAGTGCACTTTTTTTGTAGCTTTGTTCAGCTTCTACATTAGAATTAAATCTGTCTACCCTGGAAGGACATGCTTTTGTCAGCTGGAGAGGGTGTAGACATGACTAGCTCAGACTATCTACACTGTAAGCCACAAAAATAGCCTACCGATGGAAGGATGGGCTGATACTTTATGATCTATATTCCATCTCGGCACCATTTCCCAGGGTGCAGAGAAAACAAAGAACATCTGGTAAAATACAGACATTTCCAGTTCTTCTTGTTTTATGTCAAAAGAAGCTCTTCTGGTCAAATTGTCGCAGTTCACTGCAGCAGTAAGACTCCAAATGTATTCCTGACCTTTGTCAGTTTGTCAGGGAGGTTGTTCCAGCAAAGAGAGTTCGTTTAACCATGATCAAATACACTAAATAATTTGTTAGGCCATAGAAACTGCAGGTGTAAGACCTGAAGTTTTTTCTTAATGGCCTGTCATTCTATTTCTATCACAAAAAATTCCGGCAGCACCGATTTAGGCAGGAGCTGCAAGTCTCTTATGGAGCAGTAGCAGAGAATTACACATTACAACACTTACTTCCCTGTAGAATGGGGCACAGCGGTGTATGACAAAACCTGCTGTGGAAAATGCAGTGAAGTTAGGTCTTTGTTAGGCATTGGAAGCTGTAAGTACATCTTCCCCAGCCCCTTAAGGAAGTCTCGCTTATTTAATCCTAAATAATTCTTCAGCAAAGCAAAATGAAGAATTCTAATGACTCAATACTCAGACTCTGTAATATACTAGAAAGAAAAGTTTAGACCATTTCAAGTGGGTGTTTCATTTCAGAGCAAAAACTACTAAACTAGTATCACTCTTCCATGTTAATTTATAATAGAATAGAATTTTTCATTTGGAAGGGACCTACAATGACCATCTATTCCAGCTGCCTGATCATCAAAAGTTCAACCCTTTAATAAAAGGGCATTGTCCAAATGTCTCTTAAAAACTGACAGACCTGGGGTATTGACCACCTCTCCAGGAAGCCTATTCCACTGTTTGACCACTCTCTTGGTAAAGAAATGTTTCCAAATGTCAAGCCTGAACCTCCCCTGGTGCAGCTTTGAACCATTCCCATGCATCCTGTGCTTGGATCCCAAGGAGAATAGCATACCACCTCCCTCTCCACATCTCCTCCTTAGGAAGCTGTAAAGAGCAATAAGGTTTCCCCTCAGCCTCCTTTTCCCCAAACTAGACAAACCCAAAGTCCTCAGCCTCTCCTCATAGTGGCTTCTCATTCCTTCCAATCTTTTCACCGGCTTTGTTGCCCTTCTCTGGACACTTAAGAACCTTCACATGCTTCTTAAATTGCGGGGCCCAGAACTGCACACAGGACTCAAGATAAGGCCACATCAACTCTCCTTCTATAGCTATCTGTAATGTCTGCTAACTCCTTCAGTACTCTGTGATGAATTCCACCAGGTCTCATGGACTTACGGGCATTTAACTGATACAACTGATCCCGTATAATTTCATTGTCTCACTGTTCCCACACTTGTGGTCCTCTGACTAAGTGGATAGGGCACCCTAAAGTCTATCATTAATATTAAAGACAGCTTGCTGAGGAGCCTATAGCCCTCCATCCCAGCATCCTACAGCCTTTCATCACTTAGTCACGGGACTCATTCCACCAGGTTTCACTAATACCAATGACACCATAGCTCTGGGAACAGACTAATGCTTCCAGTTGATCCTGGTTGTTTGTCGTACTGCGTTTCAGATGTGCTCTTAACCCTCAGTGCTCCTAGGAGCAGCATAAGTGCACCCTCAGCAAGTTTGCAGACAACATCAAGTTGGGTGGAAGTGTTGATCTGGTCAAGGATAAGGAGGCTCTACAGAGGGATCTAGACAGAGCAGATCAATGGGCGAAAGCCAATGAGATCAGTTTCAATAAGGACAAATGCTGAGTTCTGCACTTCAGCCACAACAACCCCTGGCAACGCTACAGGCTTGGGGATGAGTAGCTGGAAAGCTGCTCTGCAGAGAGGCACCTGGGGATGTTGGTTGACAGGCAGCTGAACATGAGCCAGCGTGTGCCCAGGTGGCCAAAAAGTCCAATGGCATTCTGGCTTCTGTAAGGAATGGTGTGGCCAGTAGGATCAGGGAAGTGATTCTTCCCCTTGTACTTGGCACTGGTGAGGCAGCATCTGGAGTACTGGGTTCAGTTTTGGGCCCCTCACTAGAAAAAGGAGGCATTGAGGCACTAGAGCATGTCCAGAGAAGGGCAACAAAGCTGGTGAAGGGCCTAAAGCATAGGTCTGGTGAGGAATAGCTGAGAGAGCAGAGATTGTTTAGCTCAGAGAAAGGGAGGCTCAGGGAAGACATCGCTCTCCACAGCTCCCTGAAAGGAGGATGCAGAGAGGTGGGGGTCAGTCTGTTCTCCCAAGTAACAAGTGATAGAACAAGAGAAAATGGCCTCAAGTTGTGCCAAGGGAAGTTTAGATTGGATATGAGGAGGAATTTCTTTACTGAACAGGTTATCAGGCACTGGAAAGGCTTGCCCAGGGAGGTGGTTGAGGCCCCATCCCTGGAGGTATTTAAGTCACATAGATGTAGTGCTGAAGGATATGGTTTAATCAAGGTCTTCTCAGTGTTAGGTTAGTGATTGGACTAGATCTTAAAGGTCTTTTCCAATCTAGGAAATTCTGCGATTCTGTGATAAACATTCTGATCAGCATTGCTACCCTCAGGCAATTCTTTCCATTAGAAATAATTTTTTTCTCTGAAAGAATTGTCCAGCATTGAAACAGGCTGCCCAAGGAGGTGGTTGAGTCACCACCCCTTGAAGTGTTTAAAGGGCATATAGATGAAATGCTTAGGGATATGTCTTAGGGGTGATAAAGATTAAAGGTTGGACTGGATGATCTTTTAGGTCTTTTCCAACCTAGCTGATACTGTGATACTGTGATGACAACCGTTGGGTTACTTTCAACTCTCCTCATGGTATCCCCTCCCCACATCAATTCTATTTTAAAGCCATCTTAATCAGTCCTTCCAGTTTATGAGCAAAGAAGCATTTCCCCCAGGTAGATCCCATGAGGCCCCAGTGTATCTGATGTCTCAAAGACTATTCTGTGGTTATAAAAGCCAAAGCTCTGGCAGAAGCACCAGTCTTGGAGCCGGGTGCTGATGTCTTGGGCATGCTTGTTTCTTCCAGCATTACTCAGCATTAATGGGAGGATTGAGAAATCATAGAATAATTAAGGCTGGAAAAGACCTCTGAGATCATTGAGTCCAGACCTAACCACCACCACATCAGCTAAACCCTGCCACTAAGTGTGGCATCCAGTCTTTTCTTAAACACCTCCAGGGACAATGACTCCACCACCTCCCTGGCCAGTCCCTTCCAGTGTTTTATAACCCTTTCTGTGAGAAAGTGCTTCCGAACACCCAACCTAAACCTCCCCTGGTGCACCTTCAGGCTGTGCACTCTCATCCTGTCACAAATCGCCTGAGAGAAGAGCCCATCCCCCTCCTGTCTACACCTTCCCTTCAGGGAGTTGTAGAGAGTGATAAGGTCCTCCCTGAGCCTCCTCTTCTCCAGGCTGAACAGCCCCAGCTCCCTCAGCCTCTTCTTGTAAGATTTCCCCTCCAGTCCCTTCCCCAGTCTGGTCTCTCTCCTCTGGACCCGCTCCAGAACCTCAATGTCCTTCTTGCAGTGAGGGGCCCAGAGCTGCCCCCAGTGCTCGAGGTGAGGCCTCACCAGTGCTGAGTACAGGGGCAGAATTCCATCCCTAGACCTGCTGCCCGCACTAGTCCTGACACAGGCCAAGATGCCGTTGGCCTTCCGTGCCCCCTGGGCACAGCTGGCTCCTGTTCAGCTGCTGCCAACCAGCACTGCCAGGTCCCTCTCTGCCGGGCCGCTCTCCAGCCACTCATCCCCCAGGCTGGAGCGATACACGGGGTTGTTGTGGCCAAAGTGCAGGACCCTGCACTTGGCCTTGTTGAATCTCATACCGTTAGCCTCAGCCTGTCCAGGTCCCTCTGCAGCGTCTTCTTACCCTCCAGGATATTGACACTGCTCCCCAACTCAGTGTCATCCACAAATTTACTAATGGTAGATTTAAGCCCCTCATCCAGGTCATCAATAAAGATGTTGAATAGGGCTGGGCCCAGTACCGATCCCTGGGGACACCACTGGTCACCGGACACCAACTGGATGCCGCACCATTCACAACCACTCTCTGCGCCCGGTCATCCAGCCAGTTTCTAACCCAGCGAAGGGTGCACTTGTCCAAGCCATGGGCTGTCAGTTTTTTCAGGAGGATGCTGTGGGAGACTGTGTCAAAGGCTTTGCTGAAGTCCAGGTGGACCACATCTACGCCTTCCCCCTGTCTACCAGGCAGGTCACCCAGTCGTAGAAGGAGATTAGGTTGGTTAGGCAGGACCTTCCTTTCCTAACCCCATGTCGGATGGGCCTGATCCCCTGGTTTTCTTGCAGGTGCCGCTCAGTGGCACTCAGGATGATCTGCTCCATAACCTTGCCAGGCACTGAGGTCAGGCTGACAGGCCTGTAGTTCCCCAGATCCTCCTTTCGGCCCTTCTTGTGGATGGACGTCACATTGGCCAACCTCCAGTCATCTGGGACCTCCCCAGTTAGCCAGGACTGGTGACAAATGATGGAGAGCAGCTTAGCTAGCTCTTGTGCCAGTTCCCTAATCACCCTAGGATGAATCCCATCCGGACCCATTGACTTGTTAGGGTCTAAGTGGCACGTCCTGAATCTTTCATCATTCTTCCCAGGGCCCTCAAATATCTTTTAATTCACCTTGGACTTCTTGTGATGTCATTAGTACCCAAGTGAAAGAGCAGGATTAGGTAACAACCTGAAGGCTGTACTGATCCTGTCTGTTGACATCAGTGATTCACATCCCAAGGAGGCAGCAAACTTCCCCGAAAAGAGGGTCTGGTCTGCAGCTGGGTGCCTCAGTTCCACCCATGAGGGAGTTACCTATGACCACAACTCACTGCTGTTTCTTCTTAGTGCTAGTCTTAATACAGCTTTTGATGCAAGGAGTTGGTTGATCTGAACTTGGTGAAAGTACCTGCACTTCTACCGTACTCGGAGCCTCATACCTATTCTGTAAAGGCTGCTGAGACGGTATTGAGGGGTTCCTCTTGCAGTTCCCTGCAGTAATTTGCTTCCACTCCTCCCTATCTCTCGTAACATCACCTTCATCCTGGCACAAAACAGATACTGGACCTACCTCAGTAGGGATCAAACTGAGTTGGCCTGTGTGTACCAGAGCTGGCAGAGCACAGCTCCATTGGTCTATATCTCCTTATCTGACTTAATTGCTCCTCAGTGTGCCCACCTCCTTCTGAAGGCACCATGCAGCAGTTCATCTACAGGGGCACTTCTGAAATTCTCGTGTTTTAAGTTAATTCTTAAGTAGTTAATAACAAAGCTTTATACAATTCATTCAGGTAGAGTCAGGGGGTATATTTTACAAGATGCCAGGCTGCAAATATTATTTCTTCATTATTTCTTAACACTTTGAAGTCTGATATCCTATAAATCATATTTTCCTGGGTGAGGGCTCTCTGTTCCACGTGTGTGTACAGGGGCCCCAGAACAGAGACCAGGATCAGAAGGTCCATGTCTCCACAGCGCCAGCAAACAGAGTAAGCATGGCTGTGCATGTGTATAAGCAAGTACCCAGGGCAAGTGAGAACCAGCTGCGTGTATGAGTAAGACAACTGGAAGAACTGGTTACTGGACAGACCAGAGGGCACCAGTTGTTGATGACTGTAAGTGCTGGTGGCCAACTTAGACACCTATTTAAGAGAAAAGGGGCTATATGGCTGGGTCCCTGAGGTGGTAGTGGCTGACCACTGGTTGGAAGACTCTTGAGTCCAATTGTTAACTTAATACTGCCAAGTCCACCACTGTCCCTAATTACCAGATCTATAGGGATGGTGACTCCACCATTTCCCTGGGTAGCCTGGGCAAGGCCTTAACAACCCTTTGGGGACTAAATTGTTTCTCATGTCCAACCTAAACCTCCCCTGGCACAACCTGAGGCTGTTTTCTCTTGTCCTATGACTTATTACTTGGGAGAAAAGACCAACCCCTACCTTGCTACAACTTCAAGGAGTGGCAGACAGTGAGGTCTCCCCTGAGCCTCCTTCCTGATCTACCAAGCTCATGAGGGGTTTAAAGAACAAGTCTTATGAGGAGAGGCTGAGGTAGCTGGGCATGTTTACTTTGGAGGAGGCTGAGGGGAGATCTCATTGCCTTTGACAACTACCTGAAAGTAGGTTGTAGAGGTGTGCATTGGCCTCTTCTCCTTAGTAACTAATGACAGAACCAGGGAAAATAAATGGTCTGAAGCTGCGGCAGGGGAGGTTTAGATTTTAAATATTAGCAAGAAATTCTTTACAGGAGTGGCTGAACACTGGAACAGCCTTCCCAGGGAGGTGGCTGAATGACCATCCCTGGAAATATTTAAGAAACATGTAGG
>WEIS01007783.1:0-24838 GCA_013389965.1 Todus mexicanus | reverse complement strand
AGGAAATGAGTGGATAAAACTTGGCTGGCCTTGGCTGATGTGCCATTTTGCAACGTGGTAAATGAATCTTTTACTATTTTTCTTCCATGAGGAATTCTTTGAAGGACAGTGAAGGCAGGAATAGAGGATTTTCACTTACAACAATAATTAAATTAAACCTAATCAAACCACTTTATTATTTTCTGCTGAAGGCCAATATATTTAGCATCTTCCATGCATAATAAATTACATTAGCTCTAGGCATTTTCAGAATGTTGATTTGTTAAAGATNCTAGGCATTTTCAGAATGTTGATTTGTTAAAGATGTTCATATATATTTGGTGCCTTTCTTTGGAATATCCAGGTAAATATAACCAGTTGAGTCTGTTTCATTTTGAAAGGAAATAAAGTATTAAGCTTACTTGGTTTATTTAAAAGCTAAAAATTATGAATCTATCCAGTGAGAAGTCCTTTTCACATGAGACTTTAAGGTCATTCCTACTGTAGCAGTCACGTTGTCCCTTGCTGCAGCTGTAATATTGGAGGTTTAACACCAGTCTTCATGGTTTCACCTGATTTCTTTATAAATCAGAATCTTCTCAGAGGAAAAAAAAAAGAAAGAATTTTTGCAATAAGGTTCCATATCTACNTACAAGGAAAAAAAAAAGAAAGTAGTTTTGCAATAAGGTTCCATATCTACAGTGAAAGAAAAAGTACTGACCAATAACCACAGTTTTAGAATGTAACCACATTGCATGCAGTAGTGATCTACTGGCAGATTATATTCAGTTGCACAGATTGAAGAATTTAAATAGTTTGCATAAAATATATCAGTAGCTGTCATAAAAATAAATATTACTGAAATTGTTTTGTTATATGTTGGAAATATTTTGCATATAAACAAAGCAGATGGAGTACAAATGTTTCAACTGTCCACATACAAAATCAAGTATAAACTACCCAGAGTACAATGTTCCTCCATGAAGAAAGCATTGCATTTGGATAAACAGATTTATACATCATTCAACAATTGCCAAATAATATAAAGAAATTTTGAATCTCAAATTTCACCCAGTGTAACAAAAATGTCATTTAATTTTACAACATAAAGCACATGAACTGACAATCTCATATACAGTTTCTGAGATTAACCAATCAAATAACAAACTAAAGGCACTTCACTCTGAGAAAAGTTTACTATCAGTTTACTGTGCAATTTAGGCCTGCTAAGTATTCAAGTAATTTAGATTCCAAAACTACTTCAGAGCTTCCTTCATGAGTTTTTTATTCATGCCTGGTATTGCTATCAGCTTTTTCAGAATTTTTAAAAACTAAGCTAGCTAATTTCAAAATTTTCAGAGACTGCTAATAATTTAATGGGATCTATGTTGAAGTGTTCTCAAGTATTAGTCTACTGTTAGATTATTCATGTTTATGGGGCAGTATTAAAGAAGGGAATAAGAAATGAGATGCTGTAGATTTGGAAGAGTAAACCATTAATAACTTACAGCGAAACTGAAGTACAATTTTCCTCAAGAGACAAGTCTATTTTTGTACGATTGCATAAACATATATGACAAAAATGAATTCTGTTTGGTGTTTTGAGATATTTACACCTGCATGCTGGATTGTAATTCATACTAAATTGAGTATATCACTGTTTTGGGATTTAGAATCTACAGACCTGTTATGGTATTACTTGACAACTTCTTAAACCAACCTGTAACCCCAACACTTTAGAAATGGCAATGTAAAAACATTGGCTAAATCAGTATGTAGCAACATGATCATAATAGAAATTTCTCATCAACTTCTCATTTATGTTATATTAACATCTGAAAAAGCTACTTACACATTAAAATTAATACATCATAAAACAATAGAAATACTTCATACAAAATAGATTTATATGAATCACAACACTCACAATAGCTATGAATATCCCCATTCAAATTGCTACCATGAATACTGTATAAAATGAGAATAAACTAAAAGTAAAATTAGAATACTCCTTTATAAATTACTATATGTCAAGCTAACAAATGGTAGACTTGTCATATTGAACAACTAAATGTCTAAATGATCATTCAGCACTCATAGTGTAGGGAAAAAACACTAGCTTTGTTGGCTATAAAGCAGTTGCATGATTTTTCATACTGTCATTCTGCTCTATTAGCAAAGCCTAACACAATTAGGTATGAATATGCAGTAATAACATGCAAATTGTTCCCTCTCAATTGCCCCAAGGCAGCAGTCTCAGCCTTTCAAAGCTTGATTTCTTCTACATCATTACAGGCTTGGCATAATTCATCAGAATAAAAAAATACCTCAGCCTTATTGCATGTGGCCAGCTAGTAAAATCATCAGTAGTTGTTAACCATTCCCCCTCAATAGGTTTGTTAGCAACGCTGTCCCCATTTCCCTGCCACTCCTGCACTTGTACATGTTTCCCTTGGGTAATGTTAGACACTACATTTGAGCCTGCCAGAACAATTAACCCTACTGTTAATTAGAATGAAATGTCAGGCGCACAGATGGTACAAGCTGGCACCCTGCCATCCCGCCAACTGCTGCTGAAAGCAGCTACCCTACTGCTGACAGCTGTTCAGCTATGTCCCAAACCAGCAGATGTCAAAACTTTCCAGCTGAGGAAAGCTAAAAAAAAGCAATGATGGGGGTTTCTAGTCCCAGCAGTAATGATCACTGTTTTACTGTTATTGTATCTATTACCTGTTGTCATATTGTACTCATCAAGTGGAGTCATCAAGCAGCAAGATGCAAATTAAAAAGGATACAAAACATGAATAAATGTAAAACTGCTTTCCAAGCTAATTTTGCACAACTGTGGAAAAAAAAAAAAAAAAGAACAAAAAACAACCAACCGAAAAAACCCACCACAAAGCCCAAAACCAAAACCAAACAAACCTGAAGAGAAACATACCTATATAATTTTTTTAGCATCTATATTTTTTTCTGTTCAGGGGTTATTTTAAATTTATATGGTGATACATTGTGTTAGAAAGTGTTATTCTGGATATTTGAACACTGGAGCCTTTCTTGAAGAAAACTGTAAAATCTTAGTAGCATGAGCAATTTTCATGCTTTTTTCTTAACTGCCAAACACTTTTTATTAACTGTTTTTTTTTCTTAACTTAATTTTTCTTAACTGTCAATTTCATTGAGGCTTTCTTACCATTATGAGATACAAAGCAATGAAATTAAAGTCTGATGAGCTAGAATGTATCCAAATTCTCTCAGTGTCTAGGCACTCAGTACTTGAGTACCAATTTAACCCTCAATAGGAGAATTAAAGATCCCAGAACATTTTCTATTGTGATTCAGGATTCTAATTTGGTAATTATGTTCTGTTTACTTAAATCCTTCTTTGAAAAATCATAGAATCATGGAATGCTTTAGGTTGGAAGGAACCTTTAAAGGTCATCTAGTTCAACACCCCGGCAGTGAACATGGACATCTTTAACTATATCAGGTTCCTCAGAGCCTTGTCCAAGCTGACTTGTAGTGTTTCCAGGGATGGGGCATCTACCACCTCCCTGGGCCACCTGTGCAGTGTCTCACCACCCTCATTGTAAAATATTTCTTTCTTATATGTAAGCTAAATCTACCTGCTTTTAGTTTAAAATCATTAATCTTTCTCTTGTCACAACAGGCCCTGCTAAAAAGACTGCCTTCACCTTTATTATAGGTCCTCTTTAAGTACTGAAATGTCTCAGTAAGGTCTCCCTGGAGCTTTGTCTTCTCCAGGTTAAACAACTCCAACTCAACCCCTCTGATCATATTTGTGGCTCTGGACCTGATCCAGCAGTGCCCATGTCTTCCCTGCGCTGAGGACTCCAGAGCTGGACACAGTACTCCAGGTGGAATCTCACCAGAGTGGAGTAGAGGGTCAGAATCACCTCCCTTGACCTTCTGGCCACACTTCTTTTGATGCAGCCCAGGATACAGTCAGCCTTCTGGGATGCAGGGGCACATTGCTGGCTCATGTTCAGTTTTTCAACCATCAGTACCCCCAAGTTCTCCACAGGGTTGCTTTGAATCCCTTCACC
Organism: Todus mexicanus; assembly: GCA_013389965.1. NCBI lineage: Eukaryota > Metazoa > Chordata > Aves > Coraciiformes > Todidae > Todus > Todus mexicanus. The sequence goes on along the minus strand of WEIS01007783.1, from coordinate 20,792 downwards.
CTTCAGCCTGTATTGATACTGACGGTTGCCCAACCCAGGCTCAGGACCATGCACTTAACCTTGTTGGACTTTATGAGGCTCACACAGGCTCTCTTTTCAAGCTTCTCCAGGTCCCCATAGATGACATTCTGTCCCTCTGGTATATTGACTGCACCACTCAGCTTGGCATTGTTCTGAAAACTTGCTAATGGTGCACTCAATCTCACTGTCTATGACATTGATGAAGATACTGAACAGCACTGGTCTCAGTACAGACCCCTGAGGGACATCACTTGTCACCCATCTCCATCTGGACATTGAGCTGTTGACCATTACCTTCTGGATGTGATCATCCAACCAATTTCTTATCCACCAAACAGTTCACCTATCAAATCCATCTCTCTCCAACTTAAAGAGAAGGATGTTATGGGGCATTGTGTCAAAGGGTTTACAGAAGTTGAGATAGATGACATCCATAACTCTTCCCTTGTCCACTGACATAGTTACTCCATTGTAGAAGACCATTAGGCTTGGAGAGCCAAAACATGCTTTGCCTTTCAATTTTTTTCAAAAATTTGAAAAATACAGTGGGAAGGGAAATAATTTTCCGTACTTTAAAAAATTCTCTCTTATGTTCTTCCTTCATAGATGCCTAAAGGTGGAATGATTAGTTTCTTCAGGATTCCTGTAAAAGATTCTATCATATAACTTTTGGCAATTAAAATTCAAGTCCAACACTTTTTAAGAAAGATTAAGAATAGAATACATTTTCTTCTTCTGTACTTTCTTATTTAATGAAATTTTTCAGCAATAAGATTATATTCTTACATTAAAAAGATGATCATGAGGGGCTGGATACAAAAGAAAACATCACATATGGTTTCATATATCATCTTGGTTTATGTGGTGTTAATAAGGAAGTAAGTGCTTGCATATTTTAATACTAGTTTGCTTCTGGTTGAGATTAGGGTTTCTTCCTTACATGTAGGTAGTAAATATACAAACTTTAGGAGAGAGCTATTCTGATTTATAAATGTTGCTAATATGTCATCAGACTGCTAATAGCATATTGCACTTCTGGACTCAGAAGTTTCATATAAATACCAAGTGCATTAAGAAGAATTTTTTAACTAGAAATATTCAGTGGAAAAATATCCTATATTATTTAGTTAAAAAACATAAATTACCAGATTTCATTTTGAAAACTGCAGCAAAATCACAGTTTTCTAGAGACTACTTAGCCATTTTCTTGGCTGATAAAAGCCTATATATGCTAAAATTTCCAAGGATCTGAGGCACTGCATGTTGCAGTTGACAGTCTTTGATACTAATACTTACGCCACAATCTTGCCAGACAAGGGAGCTCCAGCTTTATAAACAATTAACTGTCAGGGAAAAACTACCCCAAAGTAATGCACAAGACACGATTGTCTTCAATGACTATAGTGGCATTTAGTTTGGAGGATAGGTATCAGCCCAAAGCACCTCAGTCTTGCCAAAACATGTAACTGGATATGTGACTCCTCATTCCCTTCCATTTTCAGGTCAGGGAGCTTTAATAAGTAATTGCCTGTGTTTGATATAGCAAGGCGAGATGCTTGTTGAAGGCCTCAAGTATTATTTTGTGGGGTGTATTGTATCTTTTGAGAATGTAAGAAGAGAGCTTAGGATGGGTGTCCTTGTTCCTCCTTTGTCTTGATGTGAGAAGAATTTAGTAGGAGATCTTGTGTATGTGGTGTTTGCAGGTAGCTGGTACTCTGGCCACAAAGGCCCATACGGTATTTGTTGAGTTACAATTAACTTGATGTGCAGTTGGCACTGGACAGTTATATATGTGCATATATATAACCTTCATGTATTACTTATGCAGACAATAGGTCTGCCAGACACAAGAGTAGGCAGGCATACTGCAAAAAATCCAGAATGAAGTTTGGCAGTTTCCCAACACAGATTTTGTTAAAGTAGCAGTGACTTTCACACGACCAGTGTTGGCACCCGCTCAGATACTGGGCTGCCTGCAAGCCTGAGTTCTCTGCAGGGCTGCCACCCCATCACAACCCTGCCGTAGCACAGGACCAAGCTGAAAGTCTGTGAGGTCTTGGGCTGTACTGTCTGAGCAAGCGATGCTCCGTGCCATGAATATTGCACAGCCTACAGCAAACAGCCATAATACCTACTGACAAACACACAATAGTCAACTGCTACAAATTATGCAATTGTAAGACCATGTGATAGGCTTCATATAGAGCTGTGAATGATGAACTATGCCCACCCTGTGCATTTAAGGATGGCTTTGGTGCCACAACCAGTGAAGAGAGAGGCAGCAGCAAATCTGCAGTACAGCACTGCAGATCTCTACAACCAGAAGATCTATCTTAGATAGCTAACTAATTAGGAGGAGTCTACTGCTGCCATGCTCCACAGACACAAGCACCTCAGTCTTCATGAGCTTGTGTCAAAGAACTGTGCAACATATTTCAGTAGAAGACTTTGAGGGGTGTAATGACTGTCAACTACAGTTATTCCAGATATGCAGGATTTAATAGTCCCTTCACCAGGTCATAATTTCCCTTATCCTAAATTCCCCTTCTACAAGAAGGATTGTCATCTGACTCATGACTCCAAAACTCAGGGAGAGCTGAGGCAAAAGTCCATGAACTGAAAGTCTGAAGGAACAATAGCTCCTTAAAGACACAACTTGTCCTTCAAACTGCACTCATCTGGAACCATTCACCTGGGTAAGATTTTTCCATAACATGTCTCTGCCATCATTTTCTAAGGAGCAGAAGCACCAGCAGAAAAAGCAGAAAGTATGTGACAGTTAAAAAATCTAGATAGTCTCTATAGGTGTGCAGGGGATACATCTCCCTTTAAAGATGTGTTTACATTACCATGCATGGAGCAGGCAAGAGGGTAGCTGATCACCATTATGGTTTGTTCCTTGTAACATTCACTGTGGGTAGCTGTTTCCAGAGTGTGCTGGCATCAATACTGTCAGCACAGGACAATCTGCACCAATGGGACCTAAGCTGTTCCCTAGGCGAAGCATGCGTTGGCTGTGGACATAAAGAGTCTCTTTTTTGTTCACTTGGGGTCTTCATTTCTTCAGCAACAGCAAATACGGAAGTTGTCTGTTTGTCAGAACTGAATTGAATGACCAATACAGGCACTAACTAGCTCCAAACTCTAGATGGGATGAGGACTACCAAAAATTCTGAGGAATTTCAGAAGGTCTACATAAAGATGGCATAACAGTACGCTAGATAAAATTTGCTTGTGTTACAAATTAAGTGTTACAGAACTGAAGGAATGTTTTGAAGTACTTCTTTCTTAGATATCAAATTAATCTTTGATCAGTACAATGCAGACAACATAATAGACAACCAGTGAAGACTTCTTATTGCTTCATATACACAAGAATGACACAGACACATGATGCTGATTGAAGGCTGCAGCTTTCTTTTTCAGAAGAGTATGCTCCCAAATACAATACTGCCTACAACCCATGGCCAGGAAACACTACTTGTCACTTTATGACATGAGTTGGGCAAAGACCTAGTCACTGGATCAAAAGGTTAGGATCCGTTAGCAAGGATTGGGCCCATAGTCATGGTTTCTCTGGCACAAGAGCTCTTAAATCTGGTTGACAGTTATTTGGCAGCAGAAACTCACCTCCTAAGATGCTCCACAGTCAACACTTTCTCTGAGTTGAAACTGAAACAAAGCATAAGAAACCCTTGTACCTGGTAACTTTGCATTCCTTACTCTATGGAACTGAAAAATATGACTGGACAAAATGGCTCTTCCCTCCCCAAAAGGAAAAAGCAAGCAAACAAACAAACAACCTTGCAGCTGTTCCTTCAGGCATGTGATTGCTGTCTCCTAGTCCTAACTGACGGTAGCTGATTTAGTCACTGTTGATTTGTATAGCTTCAAGAGCTGAATGAGTTACTTCCTGGAGTCAAGACCAGTAAGCTCTTCTGCTTTTCCCTTTTGATCAATAATTTCCCAGCTGGCTCCCACAAACAAGGAGAGAGCAGCACATATTCATTTTGATACAGCTCTTACCCCTTTTTTCCATAGTTTTTATTTTTACCATGGAATTCCCGCATTTCTCCAATAAAGAAGGTATTGTGAAAGGGTGAAATATACAATGCATATAAAATTAAAAAGAATGCTGAAATCTTTTTATGTAACTACATAAACATCCTCACAGAAGGTTCAAGATTTAGGTCAGTGAACTCTTGTTTCACAGATGAGCAGAAACACTGCTAAAAGAAAGAAGGGATTAAAGTAACACTGATTTTAAAAAAAGAAAAAAAAATCCCAGAAACTTTTCTTTTTATCACAGAAAACAAAACAAAACAAAAAAACAAACGAGCAAAAAGCCACCCCAAAGAAAATAGCATTGGAGATAGTCACCTCTTTTCTAAGAATTATTTTAAGGAAAATTCAAAGTTCAAAATTAGACATTAAACTTTGCAACAGCAAGAGTAATGATGCAGTTTTATTCATGCATCTTAGCTAACAGCCAGTCTAGTAAAACTAAAGTCAAGGGTTAAATTTCTGTTGTGTTCTGTTCAACCAAGATGCAACTAAACTGTACATAATACCTCTTTTTATTCTCTGTTTCTCTCATACAAGAGGAAAGACATGGTGGAGCACTTACCATACTAATGGAGAGACACCCCATTTTAAATACGTTGCTTTCTCAACTTTGGTAAATGAAGGACAAAAAATTGATTTGAAAATCCTAGAAGTGTCTCCCCCGCCTCTTGCTGCTAAGAAAGGTACTTGAACTCGTGCCACCTCACAAACAACTGTCAGATGTTTCAAGCCTACACAGCTCCTCAGGGCATTCAGTACATTTATACGAATCAAGGACATTGGTTATGTGCTTTGGATCAGAGGGTTGATAATATGCATACTGAATGCATCTCAGACATAAAGGATCTCATTTATGTTCTCAGGGTATACTTCTTCAAGCACAAAACAAAGTATTTTCTCAGGGATTCAAGCTGCATATACTCCCCTAAGTATAGTCTGTTGTTACAACGTACATTCACTGCGTCTGAAAACCACATACAGTTCTTACCATTATGAAGTTTCTGATCAATACATACTCCCCCATATTTAGATTACTACACATAATTTTTAAGCTTCTGTTCAGATCTCATCCAAAGACTAAAATTTTAAATACCATGGGTAATGACTATCACTTAAGCATTTCCTATTAATAATTTCTGATTTTACTGAATTTGATAATAAGTAATTACATAGTGAAAAATATTTGAAGAATTACTCTCAAGCGTTGTGTCTCAAATAAACAACTAAAAGCAGTCATTAAAAAGGTAAACCATTTTAACAGGTTTTATTCTCAGTATACAGTACATGAGTACATATTTTGAACACATTTTCTTCTGTGTATAGGCTCAAGGAAAAAAGAAAAGACAAAGAAAAAAGAAGACATTTCAATGGCTACTATCAATTTAAGTCTACATTAATGCTGTAGATTTTCTTCAAGTACTTGTTTAAATTAGAGTTGACACCTATTTCAAATCATGGCTTTCTGACATCCTTATTAATAAGTCACCACTATTTTAAAATATTCATCATCAAAATTAGGTCAGATGATTAAGGGATTATTCCTACAAAGCCTGAAATTTAGAGTGTCTGAACACCCACATTTTCAGTGACTTAAGTGGAAGAGATACTTCCTCAAAAGCCACATGATCTCATGGATTAAGTTTAGGCCTGGGAGTTGTAAGGTTCTGAGCTCTATTTCCTCATATTTCCGTATTTACATTAACAATTTTTTGTACTTAGCATTAGTAGTATTTAGTTAGAAATTAAGTGTACATCATTTATTCTGCTTTGCTGATTTGGAATACTGACAACTTTCTGATGATAGATGATACCCTCAAGGTGTGAGAAGCAATGTATGTAAGTATCTAGTGGGAAAGGTGGGAGTAAAGGACAGGGACCCCACTAATTCTGAATGTCTGTGTCCCACCAAAATGTATATAAATAAATAATTAAATAAAGCAAGCAGAGAAAATAAGCATATAATTACTACAAAATAAATAGTGGAAGGCTGGCAAAATAAAGCTCTGATCTGTCAAAGCTTATCATTAATAGACGTACTATGCTTTATTTTGAAATGATCATGTGCTCCACAAAGAACCTGTGAGGCAGACCTTTTAAAAATATGGATATTAAAGAAAATATTAAATTACTTTTAAAACTTTAACACATGAAAGATCTTCTCTGAGAAGTACTTTTGTTAAAAATAAGAATGTAGTATACTTCTCCCCATCACCTCATATTTTTTCTAATCTCTCTCAAAAGGATTTCCACTAATTTTTTGCTGCTTATACTAACAAGATCCCAAATTCTGCAATAATATTCCACTGCCCTTCCCAGTAGCCATTTCCTTCTTCTCCAAAAGGTTATAACAGAATTAAGTATGTACCCTTGTCTCCCTTAGGGTTTATAAATACAGTTCCTCATAAACTTAAAAGTGAATGCATACAGTGGTCAAATAATGCATTGTAATAACAGTACGTTACTAAATTTGAAAGTGAGACTTAGTTGGTATATTCACAAATTACTACAAAAATAGAAGTGCTGTACAAAATGTAAAATTTACAAAATGTGCCAGCATACATAGACACATATGCACACAGAGCAATAAATTGTATATATATCTAGACACATACATAGAATATTGTATTTGTAAATATAGATCATTGCACTTTACAATATTTAAACTGAATAATTTCTGAAGAATGATCTAATCAACCAGGAAGGTTTAAAGGTGCCACATAACTACACATGTAAGTAAGCCCTTACTGCTGACCTTACAACGCACTTAGTATCTTGTGCTTCACTAATGCTGTTGCTATCACTACAAGCAATTTATTCTACCTCACGTTAATCAAGTGCTCATAAATCAGTATTAGGCCACTTTTTTACTGAGTTGCTGATTTTTAGACAGCAGACAGCAGCAGCATTTGGATTCAAAGTCTAATATTGGCACATATATTGATTTTAATTAGTCTAATTAGTTCATTATACTAAAAATCAAACAGACCATTTATTACATTTCCAACTAATGACATATGATCAAGGATTTAATATGATAATGAGTAAGATCAATTATCACTCATAAAGGAAGTCATTAACAAGTATAAACATGCCAAACTGAATATCATTACAAATTATGAAGTCATAGCTAGGTCATTTGCATAAGCACACTAATTTTATTTCATTATATTCATTCTATCTAATACTTCCAATACCTTTCATAAAGTTCCTTTTTTTCATGTGACTTGATTCATAGCTGTAAACTCAATTCTTGCTGTCAGTAATGTAATTGTTCACTATCCAGTCCTTAAACTCTATGCTATTAAATCAAGGTTCAAGCAACCTAGACAATGTCTATGGACTCTCTCAAAAAAATATTGTAGAATATTGCAAGAAGGAAATGAGGATTCCAAGTGTACCAAAGTGGATCCAGAAGTATTTCTTTACTGGAGAAAATTCAAGAACTACTTTCTTTGTGGTCTGGGATATTTCACATGCAAAACTAAGTTAGAGATAGAAGTCAGCCTGGCCACGGCTGTTTAGCAGTATAAAAAGTAGGACACAACATCCACCAGAATATTTTCACTTTACTGTAGAAACTGCAGATTTCAAACTTTAAAAACAAAATTTGCAACTTGAACTTCTACTTAAATATTCTACTATTCTTAAAGTCTCAGTACTTAATTCTAACCCTTACTCTGTTTGAATTTTTCTAAGGTCCCTGTCACCACCATTATCTATTTTGTATCTTAAAATACCATCCAGGATGTCAGTCAAAATCATGTCAATTATACTTTCAATTACAGTGGAATCATATCTATGTGGTGCACAACAATCCAGAATATAAAGCCCTAGATCTGCCAAAATTATTTTGCTTGTGTTCTAGTTTACAATTGTTGCTTTCAAATAATTTTCATATGTGCTTTTCTCTGCCAGAATACATTCTGGGAATACATGGTTAGAGATCTACATATCACACATATGTATCACATCTAGATCAGTATTTATAAAATTTATATGGATTTTTTTTTTTCATTTCTTTTATTTTTAGTAAGAAACTGGAGGAAGTCTCCATTTTCATGCAACTCTATAAAGATTTCTAAGGGCAGAAGCTGTAATTAACAGAAACAGCCCAGTCAGCAGATGTTTAAATTTGACAGATAAAGGAAAAATTGAATTTGCAGCTATTCAGATTAGAATTTCACTCAAGAAGCATAAGTTTGTCAGTATAAAACTGCATTTTTATTTCATAAAAATATCTTGCTGATACTGAAGTCTACTTGCTCTAGAAGCAGCACATACTAATACATTTATCAGCTTCTAATCTGTATCAGTGGTAAGTGACTTCTACAGATACTGTGTTCACCAATAAATGAAAGCTGTATCTTCAGATTATTTGATTAAGTTTCCTACAAGGCTTCCATCTTTGATGGCATCATCAAAATGTGTTCAGCACTTGCTTCACAGAAATATACTTAATACCATCAAACTTCATTTTTTCCCCTAAATATGCTAATAATGAAAAAAAAAAAATAGGTGCATGTTCCTTCTACTAAATTTAGAAGTACATAAAAACCCAATAATTCTTACATTAGCACAAACCTGTAACTAATAATTTGGGAAATGTGTAAAACCAAAGTCAAACTAGCTGCATAACATTGGGGCCATAAAGGTCAGAACAGCTCTTCCAAACACTGGGAGACCAAAGCTGCACCTCCCACTATCCAGCTCCATTAAGTTTGAGACTGTTGGAAGACAACTGATTTATAGCTGAGTCATCAAAGACTTCAGGTTTTATGTGCTTATCTGCATTAGCACTTAAAATTCTGTATGCTTATGTGCTTAGTAATTGACATATTCTGGATTCTATTTATGGAGCAGATCATCCTGAGTGCCATAGAGCAGCATGTACAAGAAAACAAGGGGATCGGGCCCAGCCAATACGGGTTCAGGAAAGGAAGGTCCTGCCTAACCAATCTAATCTCCTTCCGTGACTGGGTGACCTCCCTGGTAGATGAGGGGAATGCTGTGGATATGGTCTACCTAGACTTTAGCAAAGCCTCTGAAACAGTCTCCCACAGCATCCTACTGGAAAAGCTGGCAGCCCATGACTTGGACAAGTGCACCCTTTGCTGGGTTAGAAACCGGCTGAATGGCCAGGCACAGAGAGTGGTTGTGAATGGTTCAGCATCTAGTTGGTGTTCAGTGACGAGTGGTGTCCCCCAGGAATCAGTACCGGGCCCAGTTCTATTCAACATCTTTATTGATGACCTAGATGAGGGGATCGAGTCTACTATCAGTAAATTTGCAGATAACACCAAGTTGGGGAGCAGTGTCGATATGCTGGAGGGTAAGACGCTGCAGAGGGACCTGGACAGGCTGGGTCATTGGGCTGAAGACAACAGCACGAGATTCAACAAGGCCAAGTGCAGGGTCCTGCACTTTGGCCACAATAACCCCAAGTATCGCTACAGACTGGGGGATGAGTGGCTGGAAAGCGGCCCGGCAGAGAGGGATCTGGGAGTGCTGGCTGGCAGCCGGCTGAACATGAGCCAGCTGTGCCCAGGGGGCACGGAAGGGCAACGGCATCTTGGCCTGTATCAGGAATAGTGTGGCCCACAGAACTAGGGATGTAATTCTGCCCCTGTACTCAGCACTGGGGAGGCCTCACCTCAAGTACTGGGTGCAGGTCTGGGCCCCTCACTTCAAGAAGGACATTGAGGTGCTGGAGCGGGTCCAGAGGAGAGCGACCAGACTGGTGAAGGGACTGGAGGGAAAATCTTATGAGGAGAGGCTGAGGGAGCTGGGGTTGTTTAGCCTGGAGAAGAGGAGACTCAAGGGGGACCATATCACTCTCTACAACTACCTGAAGGGAAGGTGCAGTCAGGTGAGGGCCAGGCTCTTCTCTCATGCAATTTGTGACAGGACAAGAGGGCATGGCCTGAAGCTGCACCAGGGGAGGTTTAGGTTGGATATTCAGAAGCACTTCCTCATGGAAAGGGTGATAAATACTGGAATGAACCGCCCAGGGAGGTGGTGGAGTCACCATCCCTGGAGGTGTTCAAGAAAAGATTGGATGCTGCATCCAATCATCATTGGATGATTTAGCTGATGTCATGGTGTTAGGTCATAGGCTGAACTCAATGATCTCAGAGGTCTTTCCCAGCCTCAATAATTCTGTGATTCTGTGATTTTAATAACTATGTCATTCATCTTGTTCAATATATGATTTGTTAATGTAATTTTTGTTCCACACATAGCACGTCTGCTGATTTTTCATTCATTTTTTTCCTTTCTTTTCACTTCTACCCATCTAAACTTTTGTTCTACTTTTTTACTCTGAAGTCTCCCATTTTTCCCCTCCCTCTTTCCCTAGCTTTTGTACATATATCTGTGCCTTAGCCACCTCTTCTCTTCTCAAGTCAGAGTTTGTGATGGTATCAAATACAAATGGAAGATGACATTGCATTTAAGTATGTGCTCAAATCTGGACTGGAAAACAAATGGATGTGGCCGTAAATGCTGAACTAATCACTATTATTATGCCATACAGGATTCATAGGAATGATCTAGACCCAAGATTCATAACTTAAAAAAAAAAAAAAAAACCAATAAAATTTGCTACCACCACCCACCATAGAAAGGGCAGCACTGTTGCATGGATATGATGCCAGGTGTACAGTCTGGTTCTCTGTGATCTAGAGAAGAAATATCACTATGGGTCACATCAGATTGACTAAACAGGAAAGCAAAGAAGGTCAAGAAAAAAAAAAGAAAAGGCAAAACTTGTATTTAAGCAAAGAAAGTTGAAAGAAATTCTAACAAATTAAATGTAAGAACATCAAGGGGAAAAAAAATACAAACAACTCAGAGATTTTAACAATCAGTCCTACCCAGCTCAAGGTAACAAATCTAATTATTTTTTTATTATTTTTTAAAGAAAACCATCAAGAGCAAAAGCTCTGTCAGGGTGTTTGTAAGACACAAATTGACAGCCTTGATACAACAGTAACACTCAACAATCATTGCACAGAAGCTAAACGAGGCCTCTGCACTTACATTTGTTGTGGAAGAAGTTGAGCAGATGACTGTATCAGAACACTTTTGGGGCAGGTGGGGCTGTAACAGAGGGTCTGTCTGAAATTGAACTCTTGAAAGAGGTTATAGTACAAACAGGCAGAATGGACTTTAACCAGTCACCAGGACCAGGAAGTATTCACCCACATACTCTAGTACAACTCAGGAATGAACAATCTGAATTACTCATAGTGCTTTGTAACCTTTTGTTTTTCTTTGGTACAGGAATGCAGGAAATCAAAAGCAATGACTACCCTCATAAAAGGTAACAAGGAAATTTCAGCTACCACAGATTTCTAAGCCAGATGTCACAGTGGACACATTTACAGAGGCTATAAACAAGATCAGAATTAGTGAACTTCTGTATACATATTAATTGAGTCTTATTTTCCTCCTTCCCAAGCACTTCTTATGATCCCTTTTGGAGCAGAATGTTGAGTGAAATAGTCTCCATCCACTGATACGGTAGCTCTTAATTATACCACCCACTTTTCTACATCCATATGTTCTGGTCCTACTGCTTTACATCATAAAACAATATGCAAATGAAGGGTAAACAAGGTACAGGCAGCTTCCAGACAGCCAGAGATAAACTCAACACCCATCTGGGAAAGCCAACTCAGAAGAGATGTGACAAAGACCTATAAAGTCACGAGTAATATGAAGAAAGCGAGCATATATTCTCACAACAAAAGAATTAGAAATCTTCAAAGGAAACCATCAAAATTACTCAAAACAAGGAAGTAATATTCTTTGTACCACAATGATAGCAAAGTGATAATAATTACCAATGTATGCAGATTTATAGGTTTAAAAAGCAGCTCAATAAGAAAAACAGAGAATAAAAGTCTAAAGGTTACAAAATACAGTATTATTACTTGTAACTAAGGTGAATATTGCTAGGAGCTTGCAGAATATTACCCCAAAAGGAATCACAATATGCTTGCTTTATTATAATATTTATAGGCCTTCAGTACTGGCTACTCTTTTGAAAGTTTGGGTGTGATTCAGTGAGACAATTCAAATGTCTACACGCTAACATCTACAAAGGTTACAGTGCAGAGGCATTTGCCCTTTCAATGAAGCCCCCAGAGTTTTAAATGTTTTAACTGTACAGGCGAGCAGGCTCTTGGTATATAAGGCTGTTAGGATGTTACTCTCATTAAGATTTCAGGATTTTTCCCAAACAAGTCATCTAATTTCATTCCCAAGTTGAAAATATATGCAACGGTTTTAATTCTCACTACATAGATAAATGTTAGAAATTTTATTTTTAAGGATTCTACTAATTTTACTGGTCTAAGAAATTTAACAGAGGATGGATGAACTGGAAAAAAATGTGAGCAGTTTAGATAAGTGCTCTGACCAAGATGCATTTCCTTTTTGTAAACTATGCGAAAGCAGTAGTCTTCATAAAATAATATTACTAAGAAATCATGGTGCTCATCTAAATAAGCGAAGCATTAAGAAGAGCATAATTCTGCTAACACAGAACCATAAGGGTACTTGGCAGAATAGGAGTCTCAAATACACCTTCGGTGTATTTTGTCTCATAGTGAAGGTTAGGAGGGACATTTTCAGGTCATCTGGCTCAGAGCTATGCTTAAAAGAGGGCTAACATAAAAGTTAAATGAGATTGCTGTATTTGTCAGACCTTCCATTAGAAAGCAGAAATCTTACTCTGAAACTGTGACTTGACAGATTCTAGGGTAAACAACAGGGAAAAGAGTTCTGCGGGGGTTTTCTTATGTTTTTTTTAAGAGAGATTCTTACAAGGTCTTATCACTTTAATAAGATGACTGAACTGGAGGAAAGAAAAAAAAAAACCCCAAAACAAAAGACCAAAAAGTCTGAACCAGAAAAAGGTATTGAATAGCACCCCAAAGCCTTTTTATATTGGTGTTGATGAAACTCCATTGCAAAGCTGGTATGTTCCTTGTGTTAACTGTTATACGGTCCCCAGACAGTTAAGACTGTAAACCAGAAGTGCCCAGAAGCTTGGAGTGCAAGGGTCAATGTACTTAAGTTAGTGCATTGAACGTGGGTCTTAGGTGCTAGGCTAATTGGCGTACAAGCCACGTATTCCGAGGTAAAAACATCGAACTCTGCACTTTGGCAAAATGTTCTTTAAAGGCCATGCTTAGAGGTAGCATCCAGATACTACTTCAGAGTAAATAAAATATGGATATTAAAATTGATATAGTAACTTGACCACTGGCAGCAAAGCCTTAATAAACTCTTAATAAATCCTTCTTTTTACCTTGTTTTACTCTTTTTTATTATTATTATTTCATGAAGTAACTGTATAGGAAATAACTTACTAGTGAATTGCCTTTCTAGTAAGAGACTGCAATTACAAATAACATTTAGTGACTAATATAGCAAAGCATTTCAAACATTAACATTCTTTCTTTATAGTTAAAGAAATACACAATTTTAATGCACATTACCCTGACATTGACTGTCTTAAAAACAGCTTTTCTTCAAAGAGCTGGCAAAATAGGTGGCTAAGGGCAATTAGATTACTTCTTTCAGTAAGTTGGTTGGAAGATCCAAATTCTTGGAAGATTTTGCTCCACTGATTACAAGGGAAACAAAGTAAGCATTGCAACTTTGAAAGGAATACATCTTAGATAGTCTAATAGTTGCTTTCAACAAAGGAGAGTAGGTCTATGACTCATAATGGATGGCCAAAGGCAATGTTTTTTGATTCCTCTGACCTTTCAACACTCTGTGGACAGGAAATATAAATCTAATGATTAAGGCACAAGCTGCTAGACTAGATGCTAGAAGACTGCTTTTAATAGAAAATAAAATGACGGAGAGCAAATTAGTAATATAAAACAGAATTTCACACAACAGAACTTTAATGAACTCTTCTGTGAATTTTAAATATTTGTAATAGCAAATGAAGACTGGACTCAAAATCCAACTACTCTCACAGGAACACAAATAATGACAAAATAAAAAGCTATAGACTAAGTGGTAAAAAAGAAGTTTCTATTCTAATATATTTGCCATACGTTTCACTAAATACATGATTCATTATATCTGTACACTTCATCATACTTATATCTTGCAGGTTAATGAGCAGTATCATTACTCAGAAACATGCATTTTGTTAAATGCCTAACTCAAAACATATATGAAACAACGTTTTTTGTGCTTACATTTGCAATACTGCTTGTTTTTAAATGAAACAAAAATGTGAGTTAAGTTTCTTATAATGGATTTGATTTTCCTGGTCGGTTATATTTCTTGTACTACTTCATCCAACAGATCGTCAATTCTACTCTGATTACTGGCACAGCTTCAACAGGAAGAATGGAAGAGTTTGTCTTTATACAGTGGACAAAGTGTAGGTCAATTGGGGAAAAGATTGAAAATCCTCCTAAAAAGACTAAGTAATTTAACTTGTTTCCCCATGTTTTAAGTACATTAATATACAGAGTCGTCTTTAGTTATTTCCTAGTTCATTTCTGTGGTTATGTTCACTGGTATTCTTTGAACACAAACATAACTGATTTTACAGTGGTAGAGCAGCCCTAAACTGCCAAATCCTAAATAGTCACACAATTTAGCCAGTAACAAGTTGTTAAAGTCCCTTTTTAAGCTCTTCACTCTCATTTTAACATTTTCTACAGAATTTTAAAAAATTATAATGTCGAAGGTCTTCTGTGTTCATCACTAACTCCCCACCACCCTGGCTGCCAAGCATTGTAAGGCAGTAAAAAGTAAATGTGCTAAGAAGACTGAGAAAGACCAGAGGCAGAAAAGAAACCCAAGAGAAAACCACACACTTGTATGGTTGGACTTAAGACCAGAGTTCCTGAAGGTTTTTTGTCAATATATCCAATCTTGAAAACTGCAGGGATACAGCAGAAGTTATCACAGAAGCCACTTCTCATGGGCTCAAAGCCTGTAGCAAATATCAGTGATGTTAGAAGGTTTATGGAGACAGCATCTGTTTTTTTAATATGTCAGTGGTTTCAACAATAACAAATCAAAGACTACTGCTCTCTTCTACCATGATAACACTGAGGTGACTTGTTGAAAGGCAGTCAAAATACAAATGAAAAATTATATTTTGGGTTTAACAAATATGAGTCAAGAAGTATGAATAGGAAACACCTCAAAAAGAAATTGTTTTGAATCATATCAGTGTACTATGGCATGAGTTGCTTTTATGTCAGTTACCTTCTCTGAATAGCTCCACTAGTGAGCCAACAAACACAGATGACCTACAGATTATAACTCTCATCCAACTTGCAGTCAGACGATCTAAAGAATCACCTGCTTTGTCTATGCCATCTGACAGGAAAAAAGAGTGACAGACTCAAAATTCTAATTCCTTCTAAATACCTTCTGTAGTAGTATCAACCTCGCACTGCAAAATAGGATTATGATACTAGAAATGTATGTTGAAAAAAACTCTAATTATGGAATCATAGAATCACAGAGTGGTTTGGGCTGAAAGAGACCTTAAAGATCACCTCCTTCCAACCTCCCTGCCATAGGCAGGGACACCTTCCATTATACCAGGTTGCTCAAAGGCCCATCTAACCTGGCCTTGAGCACTTCCAAGGAGGGAGCATCCACAACTTCTCTAGACAAACTGTTCCAGTGTCTCACCACCCTCACAGTAAGGAATTTCTTCTTAATATCTTAATTTAATCTACCTTTTTTCAGCTGGAAACCATTACCCCTCATCCTATCACTACACTCCCTGATAAAAGAGCCGCTTCCCATCATTCCTGAGGGTCCCCTTTAAGTACTGCAAGGCCACTATAAGGTCTCCATGGAGCCTTATTTTCTACAATTTGAAAAACCCCAAGTTTCTCAGCTCGTCCTTATAGGAAAGGTGCTCCAGCCCCTTATCATCTTTGTGGCCCTCCTGTGGAATGCTCAAGCAGGTCCATGCATTTTTTATGCTGGGGACTCCAGAACAACACAGTACTTCAGGTGGGGTCTCACAACCTAACCTTGGACCTTCAGGATGCAGACGCAGGATGTAGAGCATCACAGTAATGGTACACAAATAATTTCAGAAAGTCTTACTTAAAAGATTCTATAGCATATGTATACTCAAGAATAAACCTCATAGCAATCTCTACCATTATTTTGTTCCTACTTCACCCACAATTCAGATGGTAAAATGCTGAACTCTGACAAAAAACGGCAGGCTGTTGAAAATACCTCTACGGAACCACTAAAAAACCCCTAACTTACTGAAAGGTAAGCTTCTTGGCTTATTGGCTTGTTCGCTTGAAATGCTTGCTTGATTTTTTTTTTTTAAGTATCACTACAAGACTTGAAAATAGATCTTCTACATAAACATGGGCTTCTACCCAGCCAGGAGCTGAGCATTATGTGGCTGCTCACCCAGTGGGATAGGAAGGAGAATAGGGAGAAAAAGGCAAAACCCCACAGGCTGACATAAGGAGAATTTAACAGAACAACAAAAGAGGAGAAGAAACAAAAATAGTAATTAAACAATATATAAAGCGAGTTATATATAATGCACTGACCGACTACAGCTGCACTGAAGGGCCCCAAGCCAGAGACTCATGTGCCCTGCCTGGCCCACCCTCCTGAGATAAGGAGGAGATAAGGGTTACAGGGCACTGGAAAAGGCTCCCCAGAGAGATTGTGCGGTCTCCTTCTCTAGACTTTCAAGACCCCTCTGGATGTGTTCCTGTGTGACCTGCCCCAGATTCTATGGTCCCGCTCTGGCAGGGGGGTTGGACTCGATGATCGCCAGAGATCCCTTCCAATCCCTAACATTCTGTGATTCTGTTATACTGAATATGACATACATGGGATGAAATTGCTCATTGGTTAGTTTAGGGTCACCTGTCCTGCCCACTCCTCCTCACAGATGCGGCCTCTTACTTTCTGCACCTGCAACGTGGCACACAAGATTTAGGAGTGAACTTGGTCTCTATAAGAGCAAGTATAAGCAAGAGCCTTTCTGCACGCCAATCCTACCTAGTAACTTTAAACATTGAGTGTTATCACTTCTAGAAGCAGACATCATCTGTGAAAATCTTCCATTAACTTCAGAAAGTGCAGTCGCTTAGAAGAGACTTAGTTGAAAAGTGAAATTGCTGGGCAGAATTAGTTCTCTTCTAACTTTAATTAGGACAGAAGTCAAAATAACACATTTATTTTAATGGAAGTTCTGCCATACTCAAAGATTTTAAAAAAATGTTTAACTTTCATCGAGAAAAGAAATAGAATCCAGCTCTTAAAAAAATTGCTTAGTAAAACATATAAATTATATGAAGGAAAAAATGCCTTGATTTGGTGAACAGCAAGTCATGAGTATTGCTTTCTTTTTTAAAGTAATAATGGAAGAATAAATAACAGCAACAAATGACTACCTCAGTTCACAGATTTTTCAGGTTCTCAGAAGAAAATTACTTGCTCCTGCATGCATTTTCATGTCAGAAATTTTCCTACTGGGTTGCTCAAAACTCAGTCTACATGAATGTCAGATGATACTTTTTAAAAACATTTTGGATGAATTGGAGGCTTTTGTATCCTAAGTCTATGATCTCTATCAAGAGATAATAAACTATCAAATTGCTCCAAGCAGTGATGCATCAGTCTTAAACAGCCTATCTGCAAATCATAAAGAATTTGGCTTCACACACATTTGTTTGTATAAAACCAGCTATTATTTTGCTCATAAGGGTAAGGACTATCTTATAGAGAGAAACAGTGGAAGAGTCCTGAGTGGCTTAAATGCTTTTCGGGTGGTCTGCTATCTGCTATTGATCAGCAAGCTTTAAATACTGTCTCCCACAATATTCTTGTATCCAACACAAGATGCTAGTCTGGATGCATGAACAACTAGACAAATTAAAAAACTTGTTGGATAGTCAGGCTCAGGGGGTCTGTACTACTACAGGGGTCTGTATTGGGACGTCTCCTCTTTAACATTCCAATCAAAGTCTCAGAGGAGACGACAGAGTACAGTCTCATTGGGTCTGCAGATGACACCAAATTGGAGGGGATTCAGATATGCTTGAGGGTGTGACTGCTAGTCAGAGGAACCTGTGAAGGTGAGAGGAATGGCAAAACACAAACTGTAAGATCTTAAAAAAGAACAAAGGCCAGGTCCTGCAGCTGGGAAGGAAGAAACCCTTGCACCATTACAGGCTGGAGATAGAGTAACCAGGGAGCAGCTCAGCTGGAAAAGACACTTGTTGTCAAACAGTGAGCTGAAATAAGCCAGCAGTATATCCTGGCAGCAAAGGCAGTCAGCATCATCCTAGGCCACATGGAGCACAGCCAGTAGATCACGGAAGTGATTATTCCCCTTTAGCACTTTATCCCAGTAATTGCTTTTTGGCATCTAGAGTAGTGCATCCTATTTTGCCATCTCCTCCCCTGCAAGAAAGCCATTGATAAACTAGACTATGCTCAGTGGAAGGTCATGAAGACAGTCAAGGGTCAGAGCATATACCCTGTGACACACAATGAACACTTAAGTTGAAACAAGAAAGGTTGAGTGTATATAGGGAAATTTCTTTTCAACTTTAGTGCCAGTCAAGCACTGGAATAGGTTGCCCAGACAAGGTTATGTAGACTACATCCGTGGAGGTTTTCAAGCCCAGACTGGGTAAAGCCTGACTCACAGCCTACCCTGATTTAGGCAGGGAGTCAGCCTCTTGAAGTCCCTTCTAATATAAACTATTACATGGTTCTATGATAATCTTTAAGTTTGAAACTGACCTACACAATCAAACTCAAGATCTAAAGATTTCAGTCATAACAGGCATCAGAATAGCATTTCTATGTAAATATTATTGCCTTTCATTCACTTAAGAGGGAAGAAAACTCTTCACTAGTGTTTTTACTAAAAACCACTTTGCACCATGGTTTTGGATTGTCTACTGACTTGAACAATTCCTCAAACGGCCTAATGTATAATCTGCCAAATAACATCACAAATGTGCAAGCCATCATAGGTCTCCTGAGACTAGTTAGACTTTCGTAAGCATTCAGTTGTGTACCTCAGACATTTTGATTATGACACTAAAAAGATACAAAAAGAAAAGTGCTTTGAGTCTTTCAATCACAAGGATGTTAAAAAGTACCTGTCAGTGTTGGAGACTTCCATGCGATGACAAGATTTCATCATCACCTTAGGTATTAGTAGTTCACAGAACAGAAATGCTTATTCACTGCATCTGCCTTTTTGTAAAAGTCAGGCATTTCCTTAAAAGACTTTTTTCATGTGACTTTTTAATGGCAGAAAGACAACACCGTATCTTTGAAAATACCCAGCCAAATGAGCTTAACAGACTTTGTTGTTGTTGTTCTCTGGATTTTGCGTTTGTTTGGGGTTTGGGTGTTCTGCTTTTGTTTTTATTTTTATTTTTATTTTTTTCAAGATATTGTTTCAATAAACTGTGACTTCGTTTTACAGAAGGAAACTGTAGCTTCCAGAAAAAGAACAAAAAGTTATTTGTACTTTTCCAGCTGTGTACCTGGGCTTCAGTTACATTCAGTCCACTAGTTGAGATCCATACTAAACAGGCATTCCGGGAAATGTAAATCCTGACAGAAACAGAAAGTATAAATAAAATGTCTAAATTATCTTTATTAACCTTAGCCTGTACTTCAATCTTCTATCTTCATAGCAATTACGAGAATTAATTTACCTTAATAACTCAAAGTACCTTTTAGTGCCTTGACATATTCTTTTGTCTCCAACAAGTTAGAAAGAAAAGTTTGATTAGAAGCTGTCAAAACATTACTTAAAAAAATAGTACAGCAAGGTATGATTTACAAAATGGCATCTATTATAAATTAGCTCTGCATCTGTACTACATAAATGAATTTCCGGACCTAGGATGACATCGAGGTACATGAAATTAGACATCTTTCTACCAGAGATATAATTACACAGAACATAAACTCAGTGTGAGACAAAACAAAACTCTCAAGAACAAAAAGAAGAATGAAGAGAAAAAAAGAAAAAAGGATTCTACTTACTCTTTTGCAGAACAGAAGTTCAAATACATAAAGGAATCTAGCAGAAGAAAAAGTCAGGCTGTTGAAGTAGTGGAACAAGAGGACTCAAAACATATTTAATCCGACCTGATATATCATTTACTTCTAGAAAACCTTTTGTCTTCATCGACTTGCTCATGTAGTCCTCCCTGAAAAAAGTAGTCAGCTACTCTCGGCAGCATGCCAAAAGCACTAACACATGCATATATGTACTCACACAAGATTTCTTTATTCCATCTTTCTTTATCTTTCAGATGTGAAATCACTACATTTTCCTGAATTATGGCTTTCTTGACCAGGTAAAGTAGTTTTCCTGGGTTCTCAGAATCATTCTAACTGAAAACCAGGGAGAAACATGTTATTCATACTTTACTATGGTAGGTGGCTACTGCTAGAATGATAGGCTATATTTTTAATGAATTCCTGTGGGGTGCTGTTTGCTTATTTTTGTCTGGGGTTTTTTAGGTCCTAATGAATGCTCTGGTAGCCATGCAGATTTAAATTTCTGCATCATAGCTGCAACCAATTCATTGAAAAATATCTCAATGTCTAAAATTGATTACAATATTACAGAGAAACTATATTTAAATATATTTATTTAGGAACAAAAAACCCCACCAAAACCC
>WEIS01007782.1:0-29099 GCA_013389965.1 Todus mexicanus | reverse complement strand
AACCTTGATGATTTTATGATTCTCTGTGCTGTGAGGTCCTGGCTGGCAGAAGATCTGGATGCTGTAATAGCAGATTCAGATGTAAAGGGCATGACAGCAGCCTGCATTGGTGGGTAGAGGCCACAACCAGTGCTCTCCCAATGACAATGCACACCTCGCCGAGTAGGGCAGCAGGCAGTGTGTGGAGAGGGATTGCCAGGTAGCACCATGACAATTTTTGTTTCCTCCCAGAAATGATGGATTAACATCTGCACAAAGGACTCTGAGTCATGCACGGGGCCAATGAGGCAGTTGGGGGGTCTGGAAGCTGCTCTGTCTCTTCCCCCATTGCCTTCCTTTCATTGGAATTACACTGTTATTTTATTAGCTATTTTTAATTGGAATAATCTCCCAAGGGAAGTGGTGGATTCCCCTGCACTGGACAGTTATAAGGCTCAGCTTGACAGGATGCTGGGCCAGCTCAGTTAAACCATATCTTTTTACCATGAACGGTTGGACTAGAGGATCCTCGAGGTCCCTTCCAATACAGTATTCTGTGATTCCATGATTCCTGGTGTCAGAGTTGTGACTCCTGCCATTTCACAGGGGTGCTTTTGAACTTAGTTAACATGATGCACATAATCAGCATTAAATTCTTCACTTTATGCTCTTTCACTGCAATGATACTTCTTTTTTAATCCCAAACCCAGGCTCCTGACAGGGCCCCTGTGTAGTCCTGGTTGTGTCTCTAGTGGTTTGCAGCCTATTTTATTCTTAGAAAAAACTCATTTGCTGATGGTATCTTCAGTGCTTTCTATTTCTGTTTTGGTGACTGCTCAGAAACTTCCCACAAAGATAAAATTATGTCTGCCCGAATAGCTCGACTGGACAGTTGTGGCAACATTGAATGGCACTGGTATAGGCCCGGTCTCCTGCAATACACCATTTTTATTTTAGCTCTGCCTGTGGCTCCATTTCTTGCCTGTGCCTCGGTATAAAATCACAGCTTCTCTAATAACGCTTGAAAAATTGCAAAATATAGAGTCTTCCACCAAAGGTGAGCAGCCTGAATGAACAAGGGAGCGTGAATAAAGGAAGCATGAGTATTTCACACTGAGAAAAAGTATCTTACAGAGAAAAAAAGTGACATACTGATGATGCTGAGAAGATATTTCTGAAGCTCAGGGGAAGGAAGCATTACCCACAGTACTCAGAGAGGACAGTGCTTGATTTCTTCATAGCAGATGCCAAGGAAAATATTCAAGCTTTTACTCAAGTATTTTGATTAATAGCCCTACCCAGGTAGTTATCAGCTTGTACAATCAGCAAGAAATGAAATGTGCATAATACAATCAATGAAATGTACAGTCAGCCCATGGGAAAGAGCTGGACCACAGCAGAAGAAAACCCTGTCAGGGTGACACAGAGCACGTACGGAGCCTCACCACACCATACGTGGAAGATGTGCTCATCCCTGCAACGGTGACAGAGTGGGAGCTGCTTTCTCCACTGAAAACCATTTCCATGTGAATCTTAAGGAGTCATTTTCTGTATTCCTTCTGGGAGCTGGGGCTTGTTTGCTTAACTCCCCACGCTGCCTGCGAAGGACGATTCACACCATAAGCAGCAGCCACCAAACTTCACGGGGCTGTGACGCTGTGCAAAAATAGAAGCAGGGCCCTGCTTTAATACAGTTTGAAACTGGTGCATTGCTCTCTCAAGCTGTGTGGTGCCACGGGGAGAAGCACAAAAGGGAAAGCAGTCTTTTATCATAAATCCTGGTTTCTCTTTGACTCCTGTGGGGATGGGATGGGTCACGGGCTGGAGCACGGCCTAGACTGCTGTGGATGAAAGGGTGACTCTGTTCATTGAGTGTTCATTAATCTGTGTGAAAAGAGTCGGTGGGGACCAAGCCGCCTACTCCCTCCCAAGGCTCATCCTTTCAGGGCTGTGTGGGTGGACGCTCTGAGCACATCTGCTCGTGGGAAGCCTGTTTGTGGCCAAACAGAGGGCTCTGGCTTCCTCCAGAGGTGGAAACACAAGTTTTTATTTAAAATAAACGAGGTCAGGGACTGCTTTGACTTGCAGAAAATGTTTCTACCTCTTGATTAAAGGAGCAAGACCAGGTCCTTGGCGATTCAGAGGTGGCAGATGGAAGGACTGGAGGTTGAGGAGGTGGCTGTGTTCTCTCAAGGCTGGCAGCCAGGCTGTGGTTGTGCTGGATGGGCACCTCTTCATCAGAGGTGTGGTGGTACCTGCACTTGCCATCACCATCCCCAGCCTTCCAGAACATAAAAAATGCCAAATGTTGTCACAGGCAGCTCTGCTCTTTGTGTAGTTAGTTTTTTCACCTGCAGTCCTTTTTGTTTTCCCCTCTCCCAGCCTCTGCTCTGGGCTCCAAGACCTGGCTGCTGGGAATTGCCCCAGTTGCTGGTAAGGTAGAGATGTCCACACTGAACCCACAATCCCCATGAAGTCTTGCATCTTTGAGTTTGCAAACACCGCTCTTCTCTCGCCTGTGCACATCTGGGGTTTGGCTGCACCAGTGTATCTTACATCTAGAAATCCAAATAAGAGAGCCTGTGGGGCACTTGACCACTGAGGCAGCGTGGGGATGGTGGATATAAACTGTCCCAGTTGTTGGGTTTGCTTTCACATTTTCCACATTGCGTTGATCTCTACTCTATACGGCTCTGTTTGTCTCAGAAGCTGCAGACTGATTTCAAGTTATCCGAAGAAATGCTCAGATGATATGAACTTTTCCAACAAAGTTTCTCTAGCTAAATTCCTGAGTTTCAAGTGTCCCAGGGCACTGAGCAGTTAATTCCTTTCCAAACTTCATTATGTAGCATCTCTAAGTCTTCACCTCGGCACTGCTCCTCATTCTGGGACCAAAAAAATAGATAATGGATTTTCTCCTTGCTTCTGGAACTATATTTCAACCAGGCATTTGCTATTTCAACAGCTGTGATCTGCAAAGCTTTGCAGTGCATATTATTTCAGATGGTTCATAGGAAACCAATTTTAGCTGTGACAAAATGTTCCGAACTTGCTACCACATTTTTATTGCTCTTTGGCTCTGGATTGATTTTCTCTTATTAGCTGGAGCTGACTGTGGCTTTTTTACTATTATTATTTTTATCAGACAATCCTGGAAAGCAGCAAATCAGTCTGGAGCTCAGCTGCACAAAGCAAAGTCGCGTTGCTTATTGACGCGTGCTTTTAGATCACTTTGAGTGTAACAAGAATCAGCCATTTAGCCGGATTGGTTTCGTTTTCAGCTTTGATTGAAATTCACAGTTTAGAACATTAGCAGAATTAATTTGCTGGAGATTCTTATCTTTCCCAGCTAATTTGAATGAAGTGAGGTATGTAAATGTATGTACTTTGCAAGCTGTTATCTTTACCATTTCAAAACAAGATTGATTCAGGCAAAAAAAAGCTTTAAAATCCGAACAGAGGATAATTGCTGGAAGCCTTGACGGAGGGAGAGGGTTGTGATTTTGCCTGGAGTTTGTAGGGACAGCTTGATATGGTGTTTTTGCAGAGCTGAGGAAGATGAAGGCAATTTTGACAGCAGTAATGTCATTTAAAGGCAGAGAGAGTCTTTATATCTGCCTGGCTGCGGGAGACAGATAATCCTGGCTAATATTTTTAATGGAAACTCCTTAGGTGGGAAATGACGTTCCTGTGGGAGACAAGACACAGCTGGGAGACAAAGCTGAAGAAGAGCTTGGAATTCAGACAGGGCTTTGAGGAGCCAGTGAAGGGGATATTAGTCAGTTGAATATTTTGAGGTGCATGTTGAATTAGACAATTAATCCATAGGAAGAAAAATGAGCCAGGGGAGCCTGTAATCATGGGGGCATGAGAAGCAGCTGAACCAGGCTTGAAGCATGTGCCAGCTGAGCTGGAGAAGGGAAAGGAAAAATAAAAGGAGGAGAAGGCAGCAGGAGAGCTACCACCTCTACACAGAAAGAGGTGAAGAAGGAGGGGTAGCCATGAGATGTAGTTGGAAACAAGGTCCCCCACCACAGAGGCAGAGCTGAAATACCTTTACCCTTGCCCTGGTGCTCCCAGGGCTCCACTCTCCTGCTGGACCTTGGTTTTGTGCAGATAGGAACACAAGTGTTTGTGTCCAGGCAGGTAATCAGCAGACAAGCCAGATGTGAACTTAATAGCTGAAAAAAGATGAAAGATCATGGGAGAGGCCTGAGCTTTCCTTGCAGATCTGTCTGAGCAGCCAGTGATTCTCTAGATGACCCTCTGGGGAAGAGGGACCACAAGACACCACCACATCATCAGGCTGCAGCATCTGGTGAGCATCCTTAAATTCATACAAACACGGCATACTGTTTTAGGAGACCCTGGAGAACAAGAGTCTATATGGGCTGAGGGGTGATGGCCCGTACAGAACAGGATTTTGCACTAATGACTTTTGCCAGGATAACTTCCTAGGATCACAGAATGATTTGGATTGGAAAGGGCCTTTAAAAGTCATGTAGTCCAACATCCCTGCCATTACAGGGACATCTTTCGCTAGATTGTGTTGTTCAGAGCCCCGTCAAACCTGACTTTGGACACTTCCAGGGATGGGGCATCCACAGCTTCTCTGGGCAACCTGTTCTGGTGCCTCATCATTCTCACTGTAAAAAAATTCTTCCTTATGTCCAATCTAAATTTACCTTCTCTCAGTTTAAAACCTTTGCCTCTTGTCCTGTCACTACAGGCCCTGGTAAAAAGTCCCTCCTTCCTTCTCCTTCTCCCTTCCCTCTGCTCTGCAGCTCCCTGTGGTGTCTTTTTTTTACCTCCAGCAGGAAACGTGATGGCTGTTTATTGCTAGACACTGATTTATTTTTAGTGCTGTTGTACACATATTCACTTCTTGGGCTGCAAATGATAACATGACAGTTTGCTTTTACAGTGGAGCCTCATGTTAGCGTGATTCATTTTCAGCATTGAACAGTCCTGCACTCAAGGCAGGTGCTCATATTTTTGAGGTAGTTTGTCCATTGCTTAGTATTAGCTAATATTATCTTGCTCAGCATTTATGCCTGTGAAAAGAGCTTTCCTACAGTACAAAATATTCCAGAAAGAAGGACATAAGTGTCTGAATGCACCGTCTTTCAAATAAAATTTCAAATCTTCCCTGCTTGGATAAAGGAGATCTCTGTAAATAAGTAAGGCCTGGCAGTGATCCCACTAGGGAAAGGGCTACAGCAAGCGCCACTGGGAAAAGCTTTGCTTTCTCATGCACATGGGGCTGTGCTGCTGTCACCAATATTTCTCTTTCAGGGATGCCTGCATTTGCTAGGCTGTCTGCCAGCAGATACAGTGGGATGGTTAGCTCTACTCCACAGAGATACCGAGAAGAAGCCACAGACAGCAGCAGGGCAGAGCACAGGCCCGGGCTTTCAATGTCTTGGCAGTGCTTGTCCACTGGCAGATGCTGCATCTCCAGTAGCTGCTGGGCTCCAGTATCGGTCATCTTTGCCCAGAGGTTGTGGAGACTCCTTCCCTGGAGACTTTCAAAACCCGCCTGGATGCATTCCTGTGTGGCTTGCCCTGGGTGATCCTGCTTCTGCAGGGGGGTTGGACTTGACAATCTCTTGAGGTCCCTTCCAACCCCTGAGATTGTATGAATCTGTGAATCAGCACTAGCTTCCCTCTCATCTGGAAGATGTAAGGATGAAAACAGGCTGCTTCCCTCAGCTCACCCTTAAAAGGAAAGGAAACATTGCTGAGCAGCTTTAGTGGCCTCTGAGGTCTTCCATTAGGAGAAGCAAAGAGAACGTTGCCACCAGTTCCCCCGGAACAGGCTTCAACATCAATGCCTTTAAGGGCATGAAAGATAATAAAACTGCCAAAGAAAGTTTTAAAGTCCAATGTGTGGGAGTTATACGAAGGGCGCCAAGCAAGACAAATAAATATATGGCTGCAAAGACTTATTTATTCTACCACAAATTATGTAGAATGCTCTGGCCATGGAGAGAAACCGTATGGTTTTGCTCCCAGTGGTGGTTTTCCACTGCAGGTGATAAGCATGTCACATCAGTTTTCCTCTGGGTCTTGTTACCTCAAAGGATTTAAAAAAATACTCCGAGTTATATTTCCACTTTATTCCATTGAATACTTCCAAACCCACACTGGAATAAGTGAATTAACAGCAACACTTTACATTTAGTTCTAAGGATTACAGAGCATTTATGCAGTATAAGCAAATCCTCAGTTTCTCAACATTAAAATGAAGTCTTCTGTCCAAAGTTGTGCAGAAGAGAAAATCAGACTCATTTTTAAAGCCCTGAGCACTCAACAGCTCTGATTTCTGGAAGAGCCATAGGCTGTTGAATGTACTTCAAGATCAAGCCATCTATTGCAGTGCTTACATTTTAACTTAGAAGACTCACTCATTTCCAAAAAAAAGATAAATTACTGGAAATGATGTGCCAAGAACATGAAACATCATATGATAGATTTAAACCGGGAGAAAGCCAGGGGATGTGATTTCTGATTTTGTTGCCAGTCATAGTAAGCCAGTCCCAGCTCTCTCAATATTTATTGTGAGTCTTAAAAGTTCCACCACTGGTACCATGCCACCAGGCAAGAATCTCTTCTCTTTTTTTTGAAACCTAGTGACACCACATCCAGGAGGATGGTAAAGAGGTCCCATATGAAAATTCTGTGTGGAATAGTTGAGTTCTTGGTTGTGCAGCCAGATAGAAAAATAGGGAGAAAAATTAGCTGTAGATCAAACCTAATGTGTTCTGCAGCTCTGTAGGCATTTCTGCCTGGATCAGAAGTCCTTTTGAAAAATAGTGTTTGATCTCAGCCAAGCACAGAATCACAGAATGTTAGGGGTTGGAAGGGACCTTGAAAGGGCATCTAGTTCAATCCCCAAAGCAACCAACCTAGGACTGCTATGAAATGTCTCATTTTTGATACCTGTGGGGAAAACAAAGAGCGGAGTAGGGGCATAGGTGCAAAAAGTGGAATTGTGTTTTTCCCTTTTTACAGCATAGTTCAGGTTTTCCAGGGTTCTCCCAAGGTAGAGTCAAGCTAAGTGGAAATTACCTTTCTTCTCCTTGACAGTGTGTGAACCTGTATTCTTGGTAAGGCTGTAACTCAGGGATTTGTTTGACATTGCAGAGGTTGGGTACTACAGTCCTTGCAGCTGAAGCTGTCCAGGTAAATCCCTTGGGAGAAGCAGATCCAGGTGTCCCAGGAGCCCCAGGTCACAGCTCTGTGCAGCTCCCCTGACATCATGAGGTGTGAGCTGCCATCTCTCCTCAACAACCAACCTGCACTTCCTGAAATGGGACCCCAGCAACTGCTTAGTGCTGTACTGTGCAAATCCTGCTGCGTCGTGTCATGAGAGCACAGAATCACTGCTACGTACCCTTGAGCTCCCCAAATCCCTTTTATCTGCCATGTTTCCCCTTTAAAAAAGGTGCTGAGTAGGAATTCAACTCAAAAGTGATAACCTCACTCAAAAGAGAAAAGTTATTGAAATTATGTTTTTTTCAGAATAAAATTGTGCTTACTCAAATGCTTTATTGGCTTCTTGTGGCCGAAGAATTCTCATTGATTAGAATGTAGGTAAGCACTGTTGAAATGCAGTCAGATAAACGTGTGCACAATAATTTTATCAGCCAACTCGTAACTTCTTCAGGATAAGGTCTGGGTAAGTCTGGTAAGGAATTAACTCCAGTCAGTGTGTATGCATTGCTGCTCTCTGTTGGGTGCTGTAAGAACTGCCCAGTTATGAATAATTCGTATGGGACTAGTTGAGTGCAGGTGGAATGGATTAAATAGTAAAGGCTTATCTCTGTTGAAGTGGTAAGCCTCCGGAAGTTTTCATTCTGTAGTATTTTTAATCTATATTCCTTTATTTAAAGCAAACCAAAACACGGCTAGTGTCTGAGTATAGTCACCGTTCTTTTTGGTACGTTTCCAGCAGTGATTTTGAGAAATGTGATTGCCTAAATGAAGATATAGAGATCTTGTGAGGAGGTGAGGAGCTGGGAGGGGAAGGG
The DNA here is from genome assembly GCA_013389965.1 of Todus mexicanus. Classification (NCBI taxonomy): domain Eukaryota; kingdom Metazoa; phylum Chordata; class Aves; order Coraciiformes; family Todidae; genus Todus; species Todus mexicanus. The sequence goes on along the minus strand of WEIS01007782.1, from coordinate 21,087 downwards.
CTGATCTAGCAGCCCAGCAGCAAGAAAAGAAGAAATGGACACACCAAGTTCCACATGACATTGGAGGGCTGGTGCATGGGAGCCAAAGCTTTTGAGAGGGCATTTGCTTTGTCTTTAAGGCACATCTTCACCACTCTTTGAAGCTTGAACACGTACCTCAGACACAAATTTCCTCCTCTTCAAAGAGTCTTGGTCCAAGAAGGGAAGATTGCTACTAGGGAACAGCTGAAACAATTTCTCGTGTTGAAGACAGCCTCAAATGTATTTCAGATTGCTCTCTGCAGAAGGCTTGTTTCGGCCCCTTGTTCCAGCCAACAACCTGCAGTCTCAGGCTTGTGTTAAGATGATATCTGTACATCTTAATGCAGCTACTGGGTGACGCCACCTACTGCAAACGTTGCCCAGACATGATTTGCAAAAGGTCAGTAATGTATTATTATGCACTTAATAGAAACTGTAAAAGTTATGTGCAGTCTACCACAAATAACTTATTTCACAGAACATCTTTCCTGAGAGTTAGGCCATTGCTATGTCAGTGGCTTTTTTCCCCAGGAGTTTTCTAATTTGCATGCACACATTGTTTATTCTGGGCAGCTTACTGAGCAGCCACCCCTGGGCAGCACGCAACAGACATGCTCCTGTTCTCTCAGGATTCACCCGTTCAATACTAAATCTTTACTAAGCAGATCCATCCAGAGATTGCACAACTCTTACAGTAAAATGAATGCGACTCCGCAGAGTATGCTAAGGCTGAAACAATGGATGTTTGAGCTTTCTTTTCTCTCCTCCCTCTGTAGATCACCCTATTTATTTATTTATTTATTTATTTATTTATGTCAGATATTTATTTTTAAGTCTAAAAATCTATAAGTGGATTCATATGCTGAGAAGGAGGTTTTATGAAATAACCTTGTGGGCTAAAATGCTTCCAGTTTTATAGGGAGAGAGGCAAAGAACAATCCTAAAATAGCAGACATCAAAGAGGAGAGTGTGAGAGGTGATGAGCAACTTCTTCTCTGAGAACAAAATCAGGATATAGTTTTCTGGGGAAAAAAGCCCAACGTAACTGTCTGATGATTATTTAAGTGTAAATACAGCAGCATGTTTTACAACTGAGTGGGAGACTTCATTAAAATTTGTAGTCCTTCTTTATTCTTCTGAAGTAACGACATTAGGATTCCTACAAAGCAGCTTGTTTATGTCTTAAATATTTCTGCCTTCTTTTTGCCTTGGGGTTTATTTTGTGTAATGACCAGGTTTTGCTAGTGATATTTATACAGTGTTGAGTAATGGAGATGGCATCAGGTCCAAGGGATAAGGTAGAGACAAAAGCAGAGGGAGGAAGAGGGAAGAAGAAAAAGAGGTGGAGATCTGGAGGAGGTTGGGGTAGTGTGTGGTGTTCACCCACGTGTGTGAGTCCAGATAAAGAGTGGGAGTCAAGAGGATCAGTTGGACAGAGTCCACCCAAGGGTTTGTGGTAGGTTGGCAATATCACTGTACAAGTCAACTCAACAACGGTTGTAGTATCTGCGTGTATGGGTGAATACTGGAGAATGTGGCATCTGTGTGGACTAGCTGTCTGTCCCAGATGAGTTCTTCTGCCACTGGCCGCTTTACCTCAGGCTGCAATGGTTTTGTTTCGTCACGGTGCCCAATAAATTAGTGGTCCAGGCACCTTGCTCATATAAAACATGACCTACAAGACCATGAAAACACTGAAAGATCCAGATACGTTTAATTTCTCAAATGATGCTGCACACACTGTGCAGCTGACTTGAACAAGGGACATCTTCTGAGGTTCATATAAAACTGAGCTTGGCTCTAAATGGGTCCATGATAGACATGTCAGGAGAGAGGGAGCACTGCTGTATCTCTTCAATGCTGCAAGGTAACAGAGGCTCCCATCAGTTCCGTTTTTAAATCTCGCATTTTCCTCACTTCCCTCAGAAGGGAGGTCTCAGTTCTTTTCATTGAGTGTTGTTCAGAGACAAGATCTTCTCTTTTCTGTTCTCCACTTATCAGTGTTGGTGTTTGTTTCCTAATCTGCTTACGGAGGGCTCCATATTTTCTCCCATGAAGCACAGCCTAGTGCCACCATGCAACATTAGTACCCAAACCACCTGTCCCCACAGAGCAGCTGAAGTGAAGGAAGATGCTGCAGATCTGGTAACTGCATGTGGAAGAAGACAGTTAACCAGTGAAAGAACTTCCAAGGGCACATATGGGCTCTTTGCTACCTAAAATCATCGAAGCAAGACTGGACAGCTTTCTAAGAAATGTCTCTGATATCAGCACCCTTCCATCCATATTGGACAGGTATCTTTGTCACGCAAGACATGACATTGCTTATGCTCCAGTACATAAAAAATTAGGCCTGAGGCTATGAGGAGACCACGATGTTTTGTTCCCCTGGGAGTATGACTTGCTGCTGCATAGCCCAGGGCAGAGGAAGCTGGGGACCACTGCAATGGCTCACTAGCAGATTTGGAGCATGATGTGTTGAACTGCTGTTGCTTGTGGGAGTTTTAGACAAGAAGTTCAGTTTACCTCAGCTTTGAAATCTAAGGATAAGTATCTGAGTCTGTTGAAACCAGTGGGAGTTTTGCTCTGGGTTTGGCAGGTGCCAGCATTTCACCCTTTGACATCTGCCCCTCTCTCTGGCTCTCCCATGAACTTTTGAGGAGCATGAACAGTCTGTGCTCCTTTTTGTTAGACAAAACGACGTGTGAGCACTGATACCCGTGAGATGCGCTGGTTCTTGTTTAGCTCAAAGCCCTTTGTGCAGCACAGACACCTCGACTGCTGTGCCAGTGAGTACAGGGCAGGTGCAAACCCTCTCTGAGGAGTGGGACCAAACAGGTCCCTGCTGGCCTGGCTCCACCATCCTGCAGACCAAAAGCACTTGTACAATGTCGGACTTTCCACAGTCACCAAATACTTATTAGTTTTGTACCCAGCATAATGGCAGGACAATACATACGTACTTTTCATTCTTTTATCCAGACATTGTCACATCTTTGACCTTCCTGTTTGGTCTCCTCGTTCCTTATAAAGAGAGCTCTGTGGCTTTGTTTCAGCACCTGTCAAATAGGGAATTTCTTCTCGTAACGACATGTGTTGTCGCTTTCTGTTTACAAATAGGGCCCTTTCTTCTTGGAAGCCGTGTACTGCACAGCCCCAGGGCCGTGCTTCCTGGCAAGCCGGCTGGATTGTCCATTACTCACTCGCAAGGAAGTCAGCTCAGCTTGAGTTCATGTTTCTGAGAGCCAGGACACAGTGCTTGTAATGAGACGGAGATTAAACAAAGCCTGTGCTTTTCTCTGTGCGGGCTGTGACATTTGTTGTTTCCCGGTGCAGTGTCTTACCCTTCCTTGGAACATGTTCAAGACACCGCAGTTATTTGTATTTAATTTAATATAGGAGTGTTTGGAAGGATAGACAGGAGGGAAGGCAAATGGGTTACCATTAAAGATGTTGCAAGAGAAAGTTTGCGGGTTAGCTAGGGTTGAAGTAGATGCAATGCTAAAACCTATTAATCTGAAGTAAAACACAATTCTTGAGGAAACAAATAAAATAGTGAAAAAAGAAGCAGGGACATGAAGACTTGCCAAGAGAGAATGATGAATTATTTAGACTCCTCAAACTGATACCACTTCTTTAATCGGGTCTTAATTTCCAGATGTCCCAGTTCCCTCTTCTGAAAAACAAGACTTATTTGGAGGTCAATTTGATTCAAAATCCTCTTTCAGACAACTAAGGCATGAGCAAAACTGGGGTTCTTGTCCAGTCTAACAGCACAGCCTAGGAGCAGAGTCAGCTCTGAATAAAAGGGGAAGGGAATCTTGTATTTATGTCACTCTCCAGTGTGGAGAGGCTGGCATCCCTGGCTGCTGGGACGTTGGAGTTACTTTCAGCCCTCTCTGTCCTGCTGAACCTGCATTTATAGCCTCTAGATATGAGCATATAAATATGATGATTTATTGTGTTATTAATGGAAATAGCCACCAGTAATATATCTTCTGTATGTGCCATGTTAGAAAGCACTCAAGTGAACAAATAAGCATTAAGGACTTACCCTGAAGTGTGGAGCTGTGAAGATGTACCTCTCAGGGCCATTCCTCTGTGGGAATAAGGGAGGGAGGAGGCACAGCTTTGTGTGCATCCATGAGCTGATGCTTAGCAGTGCTCGCAAAGCTTGTGAGAGACCTCTGTTGAGATCAAAGATTCAGCTCATCTAAGGGTCAAGCCATGGGCCCTGGGAGTGTTTTCAGCTGTGGCCCTCTCCCACAGGCACAGCCTTTCCTCCCCACTCATTTTCCTGATGCGTTTACAGCAGTTAGGGTTATCCAAGTATTGGCTGCCCTATGTAACTCCTCAAGCCTCCCAATTTTCATGTGATCCTCACACGTCTGTGCATCTTTATCTGGGTTGAAAATGATGTTACTACAGAAAAAACAAGAACAACCCACCACTCAACCAACAGTCATATATCTGCCTCTGGGACATATACTTGAGTCCTTCTGTCATTGCCCAGTCAGATTACATGCAGTTCAGTCTAGCATGTGTCCTGCTTCATCCTGTCTGGACTAAATTCTTCAGTACATGAAGCAAGGGGTTCACGTTACTATTTTAACTAGTAGTATGTTACATGAAACTGATCCTCGTGTCCCTGTTCACTGATGCAATAGGACACTAATGCAGCTACAGCTTTTGGGGATGTGCATGGCACAAGGACAGCTGTCTGCCTCAACCTGGGTGATGCTGAGTCTGACTAGGGATAACAAACTCTCCTGGACATGGGTGAAGTTTGACTCAAATTCTGTCAGGGTAATGCTTAAAAATAACACGTGCGTACAGTATTAGGGGTAGGGTCACTATCTGAGGCAAGAAGGAAATGGATGTAGGTCTCTCAGGTAGCCCTGGAGAGCATCCTAAGTACCAGACTACCTGATACTGGAGTGGGCCTTTCTAAATCATAGAATGGTTTGGGTTGGAAGGGACCTTCAAGATCATCTAGTCCAATGCCCCTGCCATGAGCTGGGACACCTCCCACTGTACCAGGTTGCTCAAGGCCCCGTCCAACCTGGTCTTGAACAACTTCCCTGGGCAACCTGGGCCAGTGTCACCACCCTCACTGCAAAGAATTTCCTCCTAATATCTAGTCTAAATCTCCCCTCTTCCAGCTTAAAGCCATTTTCCCTCATCCTATTACTACAAGCTCCTGTAAATCCTGAGTTTTGTGCACTTTTCACTTAGTGTAAAACAATTTATTCTTCTTTGGACCAGCAACAGCTATAATGTGCTAGAGGTTATGAGTCTCAGAGTTGGTGGATGAATTGTCCAGTGTCTGTTTCAATGACCGTGTACTCATTTTATAATACTAGAACTCCTTCAGCAGCAGACAAAAAGTGAGCCCTATGCCTCCACATCTTCGAGTTTTCACTCTCCATAAAGATGGAAGACTTGAATCTAGGGAAACCTAAACCAGATCTCCAGTGTCTACTGCTGCACCTTCACTATGAAGTAAAGAAACCCCTGCTTTCTCATTCTGATGCCAACATCATGGCCCAGCTTACTCCTATGAGGATAATGTCTCTTCCCTTCCAAAGAAGTAGACTTCTTTCTGTGCCCGGCCAAAACTATGCTGGAGAATGTACTAAGAGTCCTGCAGGATGGACAAGGGGTGTGTGAAGCACCAGAGCCATGGCTCAGCCCTCTCCCTGCTCGCTTTACTGGTATAGGTACTGTCTGGTTGAACATTACTCCTCTGTGCATCTCTCTTGTGCAAGAAAGAAAGGACTGGCCTGGCTTAGGTGTCGAATTCTGGCTGAAGGAAAGAGACTTTCTCTTGCAGAAGCAGAGTCAAATTTTTACTTCTCTGCTTAGCCTTAGTGGATAATTTGTGCAGTTCTGTATCTTCTGTAAATCTCCTTTTAATGTCCTCTCTCACCGTGAATCACAACCTGGGGCAGTGAACTATAAAATCTGAGCCTTACCACAAAGACCACGGGCAGTACCTAGATAAATCCCAGTTGTGAATCAAAGTCCCTGGTGTTTTTACATTTGCTGTGAAATGCTGGCCTCTGTGCACTTTTCATAGGAGGCAGATGGAAGATAAACATAGAGATGTTTGGCTGTCAGAAGCCACCCTCAGCCTCAGTCAGGGATAACAGCTTCTCCCTTGAATACTTTCTGGCAGACTGAGAGTGAGTCCAGACATTTTTCTTTCCTGTTCACCAATCCTGGTGGTCCGGAGCAGAGACCTCACTGCTTTCCCCTTCATTTCACATGCTGTATGCACTCAGCGAGCTCCATCACCATGCTCTTCATTGTCAACTGACAGGTTGCTGGCAGTGGTATGTACACTTGATGCATAACAGCACCCCTGCGCTCCTTCTCCCCTTCCTATCTCCCTTAAACAGATCATGTCTTAAGATTGTAGTTGTGAGAGTAATCCCAGCAGGCCAGAGCTAAGCTCCTGAGTTCATAGCCCCCATCATTTTGCATGATTTCTAGCTCCTCTGAGTGGCTTCCCACACTCGTTGCAAGTGTTTTAAGAGCTTATTGCTTTGCTTATGGCATCAATCCTTATCTGTCTCTGAGCCGGACCATATTTGCACTTGCACTTCATCTAACAAGAGGCTGAAAGGCATTCCAAGGCAAGGAGTACCCTCAATTTCCACTGAAACCTTTCTAGTGTTGGATTCATGCTCCTTCCTTCCTTTTTCGCTTGGCAGTGGGCCAGATAACCCAGTCCTTATCTCTTTTACCGGTGGCATTTAAAGACCTGCTGGAGCTGGGCCACTCCATCTAACCAGACTCGAGTAGAAAACAGCCTCCCATGGGCCCATGAGTCCTGTCCAGATTTGGGCTTGAGCCTACCCTAGCTATTCCCTTTGCACAGCCCTGTGAGCACCACAGAGCAGTGGAAAGCAGCCCTGGGCAGAGACCTCTGCTGGTTTGGGCAGGGGTAGAGTTAATTTTCTTCATAGCAGCTGGAATGGGGCTGTGTTTTGGATTTGTGCTAGAAACAGTGTTGATAATACAGGGATGTTTCCATTATTGCTGAGCAGCACTTACACAGAGTCAAGGACTTTTCCTCTTCTCACCCCACCCCGCCAGGGAGTAGGTTGGGTGTGCACAAGAAGTTGGGAGGGGACACAGCAGGGACAGCTGACCCCAGGTGACCAAAGGGATATTCCAGACCATATGACCTCATGTTCAGCATATAAAGCTGGGGACATAAGAAGGAAGTGGGGGATGTTCAGAATGATGTCATTTTGTCTTCCCAAGTAACCATTAGATGTGATGGAGCCTGGCTTTCCTGGAGATGACTGAACCTGCCTGTCGATGGGAAGCAGTGAATGAATCCCTTGTTTTGCTTTGCTTGCGTGCACAGCTTTTGGTTTACCTATTAAACTGTCTTAACTCATAAGTTTTCTCACTTTTACTCTTCTGATTCTCTCCTCCATCCCACTGCAGGGCAGTAAGCATGTGTCTATGTGGGGCTTACTTGTTGGATGCGGTTAAATCATGACAAGAGCCCACCAGCACTTTAGGGAAGATCTAGTCTAGGTCACAAGTCCATCAGGGTCAGCAAGACAGCTAACACGGACAAGGAGGAACTCAAGGGAGAGGAGAACAAAGGTGCTGACAGCAGAGATCCTTCCCTGGGGACAGACCAAGCAGGGGACACCAGTCTTCTTCGAAGGTAGTTACTACTGTCCATCAGAAAATACACAGAGATTAACTCAGCATGTATCCCTGCCGATGTAAAAGACAAACTCCAGACACACCATCACCCCATCGCTCTGCTCCACCAAGAACAGGGATGACAATGGAACACCTGTTTGAATACTTCATTAGGTCAGGATCCAAAACCGTTTGAAGAGCTCTAGGGAGGGATACACAGTGATACACTCAATGAAGACAAGCTGGAGATGCAGATGGTTAGTTATTTGTTTCCAGACATGGGTCTCATGAGCAATGTAACTCATGTGTTGGCCATGCTGCTGACCCCAAAAGGCTGTGCACAAGCCTTTCCCCACTGCCCACAAGGATTTTCACCAGTGCTGCCATGGTGCAGGGGCCTGCTGACAGATATGATGCCAGAAACACCATCACAGGGCTGCTGCTAACTTGGGAGGTGGTTACTAACATCACTGTGTGCCCACGCTCCTTTACAGGAATGGTGGAGCATTAACCCAGATATATTTTGCCCCTACAATCAACCGACTGAGGTCTGGTGGCCAGTCCAAAGAATTTAGACCTCCTGGCCTCTGCTTTTTGATCTGGAAATGATACAGAAGGTGATTCTGCTCCGACAGAAACCGAGCCACACTCCTCTTCATTTTAGCAGGTTTGCAGAGGATGATTTAAGCCCCATCAGTTAAGCTTGTGATTGCTGAGTTGCAACTTCTTGTTTGTTTTGGGAGCACGCCTGGGAACATTGTGTATGAATCAGAGCACTGCTGTGCTAGGTGCTGGAGAAATACAGAACAACACAGAGACCTGGGTACATCTGACTTGCAAAATGTTAGGCTGGTTCAACTCAGTGATGAAGACACAGCACCGGTTGCTTTAACTCTTGCATGGACACAAGTTTGGGTTGCAGCATGCCCTGAAATCATGTCAATACTTACTGTAGGAACTCAGGTGAAGTAGATGAACCTGCCCTGGTGGTGCTGGCATGCAGCAGGCATGGCAGTAATGACCAGAGAGGTGGTCATACTCTTGCTCTTATTTCAAAACATATTTTCTAGCTGTTGAAGGAGGAGGGATGAAGGTGCTTTTTGAAACCATCTTGGGGGCTGGAGAGAAGATAAAGGGAGCAGAGGGACAGCATGGAATATTACCGCTTTATGAACCTAAAAGATTCCCCCAAAAAAAACTTCCATGAGAGGTTAAATCATCAGAGAAGACATAAGTAAAAGAAATAGAGCTGTTTCAGAAAAAAATCTTGATTGCATTCAAGAAGAATGCGGGTTGAAGCTTTCACTTCCTTAGATCTCTATTAGTATTTTCAGCTCTTATAGCTGTAGATATCCACACAGTGAGAAAGAACAAAGTATGCTCAGGACAGAGGAAGGAAAGTAGGGAAGATAACATTGCTCCACATTCCCATATCCCTGGTGCTGAGGAACAACCCAGTGCTAGATGGTGACTCAGTGCCAGTATACAGGAAGGCTGCAGCTGATGCACAAACCCCTCTGGCCCCAAAAGGCTCTTTGGGTGATCTGGACTGGCTGGAGGATGCAGATGTCACACAACTCTTTCTCTTCTCGCTATAGAAATACCTAAAATGAGAGCAGAATGAGTGCCACCTCTGTGGAAGAGATATCCCACAACCGGGGACACTTTCATGTGACAGGTGTTACTCAATCATAGCCCTGTCAGGTGATTTGAGGGTAAGATGGAGAGCTGGGCCACCATCTGCAGGTTTTTTCCCCATTATTTGCGTATCAATAATGCCAGGGACACCAGCCAGGGAACTTTATGCCACCCTGGCCCAGCTGTTCAGAGAATCATTGCGCTCGTTATTACTGCAGTCTTTTGTTTTTAACACAGAACATATTTACAGAAAAAGCAGCTGGAGAACATTCTCGGTTTTTATTCTTTATTTTGGGTTTTGAGATGGAGACGCCCCATGCTCACTGCCCACAATGAGCGCGGACCTGTTGGTGGCACAGAACGCACTGTCGCAGCTGGAGGCTGCTGTTCTGTGTGGGTTGACAATTCAGAGCACAGCAGCTTTTTGAGTACCAGTGCTGGTGAGTGCCCAGATCTGGGCTGCTGTCTGGTAGTTGTGTGGCTGTGGGGCAGCTCATGTCCCTGTGGAAGCAGTCACTTGGTTTTAGGAGAGAAGGCATTGTGCTGGTTTGAGCTCTTTTCTTAGGGCTGCGTGGTTTTTTTCTACCTGGATTCTGAAGACCTAGTTCTGAGCAAGTATCTTTTACTTTGTGGGTGTGCTCTGGTCTTTTCTGTCTGAAATTCGTAAAATCACGGAATGGTTTGGGTTGTAAGGGACCAAGATCATCTAGTCCAACCCCCTGGCATGGGCAGGGACATCTTCTACTATATCAAGTTGTTCACAGCCCTATACAATCTGTCTTTGAACACTTCCAATGATGGAGAATCATCAACTTCACTGGGTAACCTGTTCCACTGTACTACTCTCTTTAATTTAATTCAATTAAAGCTTAAGGGCATGAAATAAAACCAATTAAAGCCCACCAAAAAAAAAATAAATTAAAGTCCACACAAGCATCTCTCCTTCTGTCTCTCTTTGCCCCTTGTATTCCTTCTTGAAAAGCAAGAAGCCCTTTGGACATCCTCACTGAGGCTGCGTCTGCAGGGTACCTGGCTTTCCAGCTCTTGAGGCTCAGGATTTCTTCCCCACTGAGCAACAAACAAACAGAGCAGGTGCTACAGAGATGGAGTGGTTTGTTTTGTGGCAGGTCCTTCCTCAATCAGCTATGGGCTGATGGGGCCAATTTTCCTCAGTGGGGCTTGGGCAGCCCCCAGCAGCCTGGAGGAATGGCTGGAATTCATCAGACCGTGCTGGCAGCGTCTGCAGGTCTTGCCGACAAGAAATGCCCATACTTTATCTGCTGGGCGGTTTTGAACAATTGGTAGGAAATAGGGCAGAATAAATAGTGCTGCTCAACCTCTGGTCTTTCCCCTTTTGTCCAGAGAAGTTTGAGAAATTCCAGCAACTGGGAGCCAAACATCTGTGTTTCCCCTCGGGAGATGCCAAATGCTGTGTTCCCCCCCGTGAATCGGGCAAGGTATATTTAGAAAATGAGATTCAGAAACCACTGGTGAGTGGGCGAGAACATCTGAGCTGTTGCTCTCCTGGTAGAAAGTTTGCATAAGCTTGGGTGCGTATTTATATCTTCATCCGCATGCACTGGATCCTACATACATAAACATGAGCTGACAGGCGCTGTGTTTTGTAAGTCTGGGCTTGTTTTGTTGATGCCGATAATTTAAATTAAAAAAAATCCAAAACCCAAAATGGGGATTTGAGGACTGTGGACCTGCTTTCCACGCTGAAATGTAGACATCCTATGCCATGCGGGACACCCCAGAGAAACCCAAATGTCTGCTGTGGTTAGGAGATGGGCACAGAGTTTGCAGCAGTAAGGAAACAAAGGCCAAAGGGCATCTTAAATAGCACTGGACAACCCTGGTTAGCCAATTAAATTGAACCTAAAGCCACTTTTAAAGAGAGGAGCTGGGAGACAAGCAGGGCTATGCACTTCTGCATGCTAGAACTTCATAGCCCACTGGCATCGGAGCTGCTCAGGGGTCCCCAGTGATGAACTGAGACCTTCCTCTGGCCTGGGAATAACTAACCCATCTGTTCTGTTCAAGCAGGGGACTTTTCTCCTGTCTTGTTTCCTATGGACATGTGTCCTGGTTTGGGTTAGAACAGAACCATTCTGTTCTAAGATTTTTACTTTTCAGCTAAGTCTGTCTGAAGTTAGCAGCATGTTTTTACGGAGAGTGTCTGCTTCTAGCAGTGATAAATCTCCATGTTTATAATTAGTACCAAGGATTGGTATGCAAACCAAGGTCACTGCTAGACCTTGTGTACCACTCTGGGGAGTGCAGAAAAGTAAAGGCTGCACCTTCAGGGAGGAGCGAACAGGACAGGTGACCCTAAATTAGCCAGCAAGGTATTCCATCCGATATACATCACATTCAGTATAAAGCTGAGGGACCACGAGGGTCTCGGCCCTTCTCTCTTGACCCTTTCGCCATTTTGCCCTTTGTCTTCCGTTTCTCTTGGATCGAGCTGCTCTCTCAGCTCTGGGACTCTTCCTCGCTGGGTTTGGTCTTGGCAGCTTCAGCTTTGCCCTGAGGCCTCCGGCCCCGGTCTCAGCCCCCGGCTCAGGCCTTGGCTGGGCCCCAGGTTCTGGGCCCCATCCCTGAATCCAGCTCCCGGTTCCCGTCTGCTGCTGGGCCCTTCCACAGCATCAGTGGGGACAGGGGCGGATTTACCATCAGGGGGGTTGGGTTTGATACTGGGTTTGTACATATTTGTATATATTTACTTTTCATTATTATTACTGTTGTTATTATTTTCTTTTTTTTTTTTTTTAGTAAAGCTGTTCTAGTTTCCTTTCCTAATCGCTAAGTCTCTCTCCTTGATTTCCTTTCTTCCCTTTTTGGGTGAGGAGAGGGAGAGAGTGTTTTGTTGCAGGTTTGGGGGTGCCCTGACCCCAAACCATGACAACATGGCAGACCCAACCTTCCAGCAGCTTTTAGGGGACTGCAGTGGGCAGTCTCAGTGGGTCCCATGTCTTTTCCAAGCAAAGCAACAACAGGTGAATCTAGCCTATACCCAGAGCCTCAGCTCAGCAGCAGCTGCCCTTTTAGCTTGAACGGAGTAATTCCAGCATCAGTGCTCAGAGCAGGGCCATAAAATGACTGTTTATTTCAGTAGCACTTTGTGTTCCAACTCTCAACTGTGTGAAGTCATTGTGTGCCGTGAGGGCTGCTTCTCTTACCGCAAACATCAACACCTAAGCTGATAACAACATTAGAGAAGTGCACCAGCATGCAGTTCGAGGTTAGAAACATTTAATTTTTACATATCCAAGGTGGGGACCCCTGTGTAGACTTCTGCCTGGTCCTGCAGAAGAAGATCTTATCTCAGTCGCATCAACTGACAACAGATTTGTCATGTTTTCAGCTTAGCACTTTGTTCTCCCAGCCAGTGGAGATGTGAGACCTCGGGGATGGTGGCACATCTGGCATGAGAAGCAAAGCACCACGTCTTCCTCCTGAGATACTGAAAGCCAGAGAACAACTGGGAAAGTCCAGAAGTTGCCCGTGGAGGAAAAAAAGAGGGAAGGTCCCGAAACATGGTTTGTTCCTCATGGCACAGTTTGTGCTGCAGACCAAGTGCCTAGAGTGAGATGACTCTTGGGTGCCCAGCTTGGACCCTCATTGTATGATGGCTGAAGAAAGGAGAAGCTTGGGGTTGAATAAAAGTTTCAGAGAAATTCTACCTTACCATGGTTTTGTTTCCCAGGTTGCAAAAATGGGAAACCTCCCACTTTTGATATGGGCTGGGTTTAGCAGTGTCTGAGAGGAGCTACTGAGAGAAATGCTCCATGGATACTGGCAAACTAAAACTAATAAAATAAGAAAAATATGAGTTATAGCAATCCGTTTTCGAGACATACTTGGTTTGTCCTTCTACCCTTTGGAGAGCAGATGGGAAAACAGAGTACTCCAGGTCTCCTGATACCTTATTGGGAACAGTTTGTGTTCAGGATATTGCCAAATTCCAGCAGAATTTGTCCTGAGGAGCTGAGGAACTCCTCGTGAAAACCAAGATCCACACCGATTTGTCTTGTGTCCACTCTGCATGTGTTTCAGATCCTGATGATACATGTGGGATGACTGTAAGGTGGTTGTTACAAACCGTTCCCTGAGATGTTTCACCATTACACTCAGGACAGGATATGCGATACCATTAAAATAACTTGGTAACAAGTTGCTTATGCTGATCCGCTTCCAACTCGTTTAGCAATACTTCCCCATGCACTCTTCATCTACCATAAACAGGCACTCCTACAGCAGGCTGCATCTGGAATCGTGAGTATATTTTTGCAAGACATAAAGAAAAGCCGTGTGTCTCCGCAGCAGATTATAATATTTTGATATTTCCCAGATCACTTGTGCTCTCACGCTTTAAGGCTGCCCAGAGACTTCCAGAAGAACGCTCCTCACACACGTGCCCTCAATAATGTAAGCTCTGTGCTTGTGATATTTATAGCCATGCAAACTTGCCCATTTCTGCCTCTGCTGTTTCAAAAAAGAATTCTTGAGCAATGGTATTTTTCATCCTTAGTGTATTTTTCTTTCATTCTGAACACGGAACATATTTGTAATTACTGCCATTACTGCTGCCGGTTGCCTTATTAAGCCTACAAAGTGCACTCAGATTTAAAGGTAGAATTCTAATTACAGCATTTGGAGGTAGAGAGCATTTGCACGAACACCAGTATGCTTCTAAGAGAAGAAACAGTGCCTATTGCAGTCACTCCCATTTCCATTATGCTGGTTTACTTTTGAGGTCTTGTATCTGAGCATCCCTCTCTGAAGCTCAGGAAAGGATGGGTGACATCTCGTGCCATTGTTCGTGCGGGATCACAATAGCTATTCAGAGCAGGGGATTGTTTCAGGGGTAACCCAGCTCCCCTCTGACGGCTGCAATGAATCAAGCTGCGTACAGCCATCAGATAATCCCACAGAAGAATTCAAAACAGGCTTATCTCCAAAATACAGAGAGAAAATAGGAATTTGTGAGTGTCATTGTAAGTGGCTTGCTGGAGTGACAGAAGTGTGCAAACTCTTCGCGATGTTGTGCAACATTGCTCTGCACATGTTGTTCTCCTCCTTCTGCTTCTGCAAATCAGCCATTTAATGTAATTATAGCTGCTGTTGGCAAAAGGCACTGAGAGCACCAGCTCGCTTCTGAAGAAAGCTGCTGCTGAGACACAAGTGCTTTCAGCTCAGAGACACTTAGAAAGAGATGGAGAGGATATTCATCTTGCAGCCTTACGCTGTCCAGAGATAAATCATTTTATTGCCCCCTTGATGGTGTTTTTCTCTGCATTATAAGTAATGATCTGGAGCAGACAAAAATCAGACCTCTTCCCCATGCCTTTGTAAGGAGCTGTGTTATCACTATCTCTGCTCATATTTTGCATTTAGAATCCCAGAGGCTGAATCCAGCTCATCATTTACAGGTCTATGTAAACTAGACTCACACAGATGCTCTTTTACACGCAAGACTCCTTAGGACAGGTGTTCGACTGATGTGAGAACTCGAATCCAACCAGAAGATGTGTCTATATGTCCATGTACGTATTCACTTACTGTGCACATATGTCTGCCTGCTCTCTGTGAAGGACTTCTGGAATTTCTAGCAGTAGCGTTGCTTTGGTTGGCTTTTGCCTACTGCTGTGTGCGATAGGGACAGAGCATTACTGACTGGGTTTAGGTGGTTTTCAAGGGAATTTAACTAGGATATTGCAACTGTGTGTCTCAACTGACTCTGCAGGGAGCTGTGAGCTGGCAGTCCTGGGCAGCAGATGGTTTTAATTCTCTTGAAGTTACTGCTTGGTGCCTCTGGCTCCCTTCTGCAATAGTATCTGTGACAACACAAGTGTTTGGTTTAGAGTTTGGCACAAAACCTGAGCAAAACCTCTGGATTCCCTAAATCACAGCAAACTAACCCCTGGCTCTGCACTTTCCCTGGTAGAAGAAGAGGTTTGGACTATTGCCTGGCACAGACACTCTCCCTGCATGCTGAGAGAAGGCAGCTGAGCTGTGATGGAGGATTTACTGTCTCCTGTCCCAGAGGGTAGCAGTGGCCACTCTGTGCCCATCCTCATTGTATCTTACACTCTCAGTAGGTCAGGCAGGAATATGGAAGAGGTATGGAGCTCAAACAGGAGGGTACGATTCACATCACAAACCTACAAAGGGAAAACTTGTGTTTGAATTGTGCGCCAGCTCTTGTCTTTTCACAAAACCATCTTCAAAACCCAAGAGCAGTGGAAATGTATTTCAGAGTTTCATTTAAAAAACAAAAAAAGCAGCTTGGAAGTATTATTTGAATTCTTGAATTTATCCTCCTGAGTGCTCTTCAGTGACAAATCATAGAATGGTTTGAGTTGGAAGGGACCTCTGAAGCCCATCTAGTCCAACCCCCTGCATGGAGCAGGGACATCAACTAGAGCAGGTTGCTCAGAACCCCATCAAGCCTCACCTTGAATGTCTCCAGGGATGGAGCCTCAGCTACCTCCCTGGGCAACCTGTTCCAGTGTTCCACTACCCTCATGGTAGAGAACTGCTTTCTAAAGCCCAATTTAAATCTACTCTTCTCTAGTTTAAAATAATTTCTCCCCATCCTATTGCTGCATACTCTTGTAAACAGCTTTCTTGAAGGCCCTCTTCAGATACTGGAAGGTCGCTATTAGGTCTCCCTGGAGCCTTTTCTTTTCCAGGCTGAACAACCCCAGCTCTCTCAGCCTGTCCTTGCAGGAGAGTTACTCCAGCCCTCTGGTTGTGCCCCTCTTCTGCCTTGCTCCATCAGGTCCATGTCCTTCCCGTGCTGAGGGCTCCAGAGCTGGATGCAGTTCTCACCAGAGCAGAGTAGAGGGGAAGAATCTCCTCTCTTGACCTGCTGGCCACGCTTCTTTGATGCAACCCAAGACGTGGTTGGCCTGGGCTGCAAATGCACATGATAGATTAAGTTACAGAAAGCAGCATTTTCATGGTGCCATGCCCATTGCCACTCAGAGGAGAGGAGAGTTTGCAGTTGAATGCAACAAGGACTAGGTGAGACTTGGGACTTCTTGTGCTGGGTGCTGTAGAAACACACAGCAAAACCAGGGCTCTGCTCTAGAAAGAGGAAAACAGTAGAAGGAAGAAAGGATTGCTCTCATCTTTGAACATGTAGGCACTGAAAGCACAGCACAGGGATTACTGGTTAAACAATTTACCCAGCACCTGATGAGCTCCTGCCAACGAAAGGATGCTGTGTTTATGGGACACTTAGTCCAACTATTCTGATGTTTTAGGCTTATTTTCGGCATCATACAGAAAGTTTAAGGCAGTACCAGTAACTGGACTGAGATATTTTCAGTCTCTGCACAGGGCACTCACGAGAGGACACAGTAAGCATGTATTGTGATGATGATGTGTTTCTTACCCGACCATTTATCAAGAAACTTTGGAAACTTCAGGAAGTTTTTCAGCATATTTAGAACACCTTCATGGACTCAGGACATAATTCAGATCCAAAGGG
The DNA here is from genome assembly GCA_013389965.1 of Todus mexicanus. Classification (NCBI taxonomy): domain Eukaryota; kingdom Metazoa; phylum Chordata; class Aves; order Coraciiformes; family Todidae; genus Todus; species Todus mexicanus. The sequence continues at coordinate 4,253 of WEIS01007782.1, read as the reverse complement.
ATCTCTGGAGAGCCCATGGTCCAGCCTCCCACCCTTTGCCTGAAGTAGAATTGAAAGCCTTAAGTTTCAGAGGCTAAGCCTGGAGTGTCCCCTCAAACCTCGCCGTTTCAGGGCCCTTTCTTGCACCCGTTCAAATCTGCAAGTCTTTTCCCAGTGGCTTTAAATCTACCAGTATCTGGCCTTTTATTAACACTGCTTCTGTCTAACCTGATCATACAGCACTTTAAAAAGCTTGACTCACCCTGCTGAAGCCCTTATATCTTCCTGGACTTCTGGTTTCATCTTTCTCCCCTCAGAGCAGGTGGATTTTGTTGTTATTGTCTCCATGCTGAGTAAGGGAACCTGACGTGACACAACATGATGTGCCAGGCTCAGGGCTGAGCCTCAGGATGTGCAAAATCACGTTGCCAGAGCAAAGTGTGCTCAGCAACCCTGGCTGGCACTTTGGTGGCTGAGCAAGCAAAGCGACCTCCCTGACACTGTGTAGGAACGTTCCCCGCTTCGTGGGATTCACACAAGGATAATCAGAGCTGATAAGTTGAGATCTCAACCTTGAGGGCATTTCTGTCATCTCTTTGGGCTCAAGCAAAAGCTAACTCTGTTTGCAGAAAGCAGGAATGAGCTTTCTTCCTCGCTGCTTTGCTGTTTCGTGCCTGTGTCTGTGGGTTTCCCTTTCCAGGGTTGTAACTAGCAGTAAGTTGACAGCCTGTTTTTATCTCAGAAACCAGTTTGATGCAGACAGAACCTCAGCAAGTCTCTTTACATCCCTCACCCCTTTTCCAGACCCCTGTCACCAGGGATTCTGCATTTTCATGCTTTTCCTGCTGGGTCTGCTTGAGATGTGCCAGCTATAGTAGTTACTTTATTGTCGTGGTTACCCGGAGAAGAGCTACTTGAACACATATCTGCTCATGCTTTACTGATTTGAAATACTTTCTGTAAATGCCTCCTACTGGGCTTGACTTTGAAGGAATTTTTGTTTGAGAAACTTTGCGTTCTTCCAAGCTTTCACTCTTCATTATGCCTCATGCCCCAAATTGTGGCCCCAAAACAGCAAAGAGGAGACTATGGTAGTCCTTATAGTTTGGGCTGGGATATACGAGGGCTGATTTCCTTTCCCAGCCCTGGAAGAACCCATGGTGGGACATTAAGATCCTTCCAAGGGAACCTGAAGCACTGCCAGCTCCCAGAGGGTAAGCTGCAGCATGGGATTAGTGAGGGCAGTATAAACCTGACATAAATCAAATTACTTTGACACCCTTTCCCGATGTGTGCACAAACACCGTGTTTGTTCTGGTGAATCAGTGAAATCAAAGCAGCACGATGAGAGGTCAGCTCAGGATTCATGCACGTGTCACTGGCAGCAGAATCTGCCTATTGAATATTTAAAACTAACCCAAAAAGGAATTAAATATTTTTTTTTCTGAAATATTTAAGCCTCAGATGAATAGCTGTCTTACAATCATTCGTGGTGTTCTACAGCACCATATGCATTTAAAAAGTGAGATCATAGAATAATTAAGGCTAGAAAAGACCTCTTAGGTCATCGAGTCCAGCCTATGACCTGCCACCACCACTCAGCTAAACCCTGCCACTAAGTGTGGCACCAAGTCTTTAAGAGATTACGCCTTTATGTGAGTGTCTGCATTGAGCGGAGGCTGCACATACTGCACATTGGGGCAAGTACACATAAGAGGTCTGGTGGAAATCCTGTAGAGGAAGTGTTCAGCAGTTAAAAATGTCAGTGGAAAATAATAGTAACACGAAGCAAAAGCAAATTTATGCTCACCATTGGTGTTCGGTGGCTTCATTTTGTTAACTTCCTTCTGCTGAGAAACAAACATCAAACCAAACACTCTAATTAAGGAAACCTTGTTTTCTTGGATGCTCAGTGAAAAAGAGGAAACTTGGTTTATTTTGTCACACTTTGCAACGTGCAGCAAAACACACTGGCCTGCACATTCCTCTGATCTGTGCATAGCTGAGGTGTAAGACATTTGCCACTTAAGAAAAGCATGATAGGACAAGGTAAGAAGGATAGATGTAAAAGAAACAAAACCCCATACATGCGTTTACTAGTGAAGACGCTGACCTGAAGAGAGTTATATCCGAATGATAAACCTGAAGGGTTTAACTTTGCCTTTGCAAACTAATCTAGCACTTTAGAGTAAGAAAACAGAGACACACAAAGATGAGAAGTCAGGCAGAGGTGGTTTCGGGCTTCCTCTGTGGTCGCCAAGGTCAGGATGCCTAGTCCAAAAGTCCTGCATCAACTATACAGGACTGGTCCAGTCAGGAGAGAAATATTGTTTTGATTCTTCCTCACAGTTCTAAAAAAATGCTTTGTTGCAGCTCGTGGATGATGTGCTCGGGGACAAGGTTTAGATTATGAGATAATATTGGGTAATAGGTTGGTGATAGTCTAGGTAATAGGTTATAGGTTGGACTTGATGATCTCTATGGTCTTTTCCAACCTTGTTAATTCTGTGATTCTGTGATTCTGTGTCATTTAGTTTCACTGAGTTTTCATACACGTGTGTAAAGGCTTTGCGCATGTAGATACATGCAAAAAAATGAGTTGGAAGAATTAGTAGGATGCTGTTATGTAAAGGGGTTTTTGATGGTATTTTAGACTGTATGTGGTGCTAATGCCCAAGGGAGTATTTAGGGAGTCCCGAGAGTTGCCAGCAAAGTCCACGCTCACTTTGTCATTTTGCTGAATGCTTTTCTGTAAGGGTGACATCTTGCAAGTGAACTCACTAGTAATTCCTGTGTGATTTCAAGCTACATGGCTCTAGATTTCTGGATGGTGTTTCTAGTTCTGGGACACTTAGAATCATAGAATCATAGAATCTTTGAGGTTGGAAAAGACCCTTGATATCACTGAGTTCAACCGTCAATCCTACTCTGCAAAGTTCACCCCTAAACCATGCCCCCTAACACCACATCTAAAAGATCTTCAAACACGTCCAGTGATGGTGATTCAACCACTTCCCTGGGCAGCCTATTCCAGTAGCTGGCTACTCTTGCTGTGAAAGTTTTTTTCCTAATATCCAGTGGGATGAACTGGTCCTACCACTGTGTGTGGCTTTAACCGCAGGGATATCCTTCATCCTGCGGTCCAGGACTGGGCATGGAGCCATACTTTGTCAGCTCGTGTGGCACAGAAGCAGCAGCTCTAGGTGAGGCTGACACAATCTGCCAGCTTGGCTCTCAGTATCCCAGTTCCCATCGCGTCAGTGAGACACAAAATGCTCAAAAGGGGGTTGAGCTGCTGTATGGGAGAGCTGATATAACTGGTCACACCTTCACTGAAGTTCAGAATCATAGAATCACAGAATTCCAGGTTGGAAGGGACTTCAAGGATCATCTAGTCCAACCTTCCAAGGTAAAGAAATGCTGTCTAAATGATCTGGCCCAGCACNGGTCCTATTTGAATTCCAGGGTTTATTTTTATTCCTGCACTGGACAAATCACTGCAGTAAATCCTCCAGATTCAGGGGGTAGGCAAGGGCTGGAGGCTGGTGTCAGGCATGACAGCAAGATCACAGAATCACAGAATAATTAAGGCTGGGAAAGACCTCTGAGATCATCAAGTCCAGCCTATGACCTAACACCACCACATCAGCTGAATCCTGCCACTAAGTACAGCATCCAGTCTTAAGATGGGGCATCCCTTGGGTTCAGCCTTTTCCCAAGACAAGGTTTGCAATGGTGGGGGTGCCCAGGGAGGGCAAGAAGAGCGGGGCAGATGCCCAGGAGGAGAGCACTTCAGATCCCCACTCATCTCCAGCTGCTGAACTCCTCCAGCCCACAGCACCTCTTTAGCAGCACAGCAAGCCTGGCCCTGAGAACTCCTGGGGCCCATTGTGGTGAGGTGTTGAAACATCGATAGAAATCTGCATGCAGCAATGCTGTGTGTGGTATGAAACCTGCTGCAGGGGAGCTGTGTGGAGAAGGGGAGAAACGCTCAGGATTATTTCTGGTTTGTACCCAGGGGTCCCATTTGCTCATATAAGTATTCTTAGCAGAATAAAATGCTTTTTATTGAAACTTTTTTTTATTCCTTACTTGCTGGCAGCCACTCTGCTCCAATTATCTCTTCCATCGTACCCCTTGAAGTCAGGCTGCAAGGTACACAAGTGAAAACCTGACAACTGGAATGCAAAGCTTCAGCTGAGATTGAAAGCTTTTACAAGATCACATTCTGCACTTTTATATTGTCTGGGGTATCAGCAATGGAAAGCAAAAAA
>WEIS01007781.1:19816-34966 GCA_013389965.1 Todus mexicanus | reverse complement strand
CTGGGGCCAGGATTGGTGCTGGAATGTTCTGGACATGTGTTAAATAAAAGAAAACAAAACGGACACATAGTAGGATTTTCACGAAGCTGCCAGGAGTCAGAACTGCATAGACAGGGATGTGGGAAAAGACCTCTTGATTGACGCCTTTTGAATTACACAGGCAGTAGCAGGTGAAAGCGTGCTTCCAGGAGAGGTTCCATGTACATCAGCACAAGGTAGAAGGCACAGCGAGGGCTCTGCAACATGCAATAAATCTAGCCCTGCAGAGCTGACTGCCCGAACAGTCCCTCACTTCAGTACTAAATGCAACCTAATGGAAAAAAAGATGTTTCTGCCCACATTTTGCTGCTTCATGAAGTCTGGAGGGGGTCTCACAGCATCTCTGTTCACTATTTTCGTATTCTTAATGTTGTGGGGTTTTTTTTAAGCTCCGCTTTTCAAAACTCTCCCTTTCCGTCCTTGTTTTCCTGTGAGACTAAATGCGGTTGGAGCATTGTGGAGTTACTTGGTACGCAGCAAGCCCAGATATGCTTAAACCTTCCCAGACTGATTGTCAGGCTCTTCTGCCATTTGCTAAGTTAATTCCTTAACAATTCCCTCCTGAAATCTCTGACCAGCACTCAACACAAAATGCCCTTGTGCTGGTTTATCATAATTTCTCCAGGAGTTCAGAAACTCTCTGTTCTGTTAGCCAGCTTGAGCCCCTTCAGAAAAACTCCAGGGGCAAAAATATTGCCAGTACCCATGAGGCAGGCCAGTCAACCAGAACCCACTGCCACAAGCTGATGAGCGTTGCACCTCCCTGGGTTGCAGGAAAAGGTGGGTACACAGACAGCATTTTCCTATAGTTTAAAGAAAGTGCAATTTTTTCCCCTTTCTGCAGCATTAGACAGAGTAAGTTCAGGAAAGCAAGAAAGTGCGAGGACTCTGGGAAGGACTCCATGTTTAGCCCAAATATTGAAAGGTGTAGACAGCTTCATAAATAAAGGAAAAAGAGCCGCCTGAGGTGATACAGATATTAATGAAAGGAGGATGGATAACCTCATCCTTTTGTATAAATTCAGTCATTACTCGTGTTTGAAAGCGAGGTAATTTTCAAATAATTTGCGTAGATAAAAACACTGGTGTGTGGTATTGGCGAAATGGCATCTTGGAGTTTTGCCATTCAGGTCACTCATTTATCCTTTTGTTCTTCTACAGTAAAATTAATGCCCTGTCACTGCCATGTAAATAAACGCCGCAATTAAACCACATGAAATACAATTTGAATAAAAGAAAAGAACACGTACGGCCGACCAAGGAAGTGGCGACTGTTCATGCCGGCTTGAAAAATAATGTGGTTTCAACGTACCACAAAGTAGTGGTCAATTTTCTTCTGGGATTAAAATAGAAAACAGACAACGCGCTATAAACAATACATACAAGTGACCGTAAAACCTATTTACAGATTTAGATTTACCAAAAAACCACCCCTCCTCCACAGATAATAATGCAAGAAAAAGTCTTTGTAAAGCAAGGAGCTGTAAAGTCTGAGATAGGTGTGGTTTGTCCTTTAGAGCAGTATGGGCTCCAACAAGAGATGAGGTCTGTTCCAGGCTCTCGCTGCCGAATGGGCCTGCTGCTTTAGGTCAGGTACTATAAACTGTTTGTGCTGCCAGGTTTCCCAAATTACTGACTCCTTGTTGGTGGTATTGGATAGGGAGGAGCTAGGGAGAGAAGTATTCGGGGATCTGACTGAAAGAAAGCTGAGGTAAAATTGAATTGTCTTGGTGGATTTATCATGAGTTGGAGACACCTGAGACTATAGGAGGGAGAGAAGAGCAGGCAGGTAACTGGCTTTATATGCCAGTCTGGCTCACTGCAGCATTAGGATGAGTGGCCACAGTGACTCAGTCTCCGTCCCATCCCTAGAGGTGCTGAGGGCAGGATGATTGTCGCTGCCATGAGTGGTGGTGGTTCTCCCCGTGCTTTGCACTGTCTACGGATAAATATGAAGCCCTTGGCTCTTAAGTCTTCTGGACCTTCCTTAAAAAGGAGGAGATTTATCCTCATTTCAGCCAGAAGGCAACATGTGAGGTGTAGAAGGTAATTGTCTCTCTAGAAGATGCTCCTCTCTGGTTACCTGGAGTTAACTCCAAGGTCATCTTTTTTTTTTTGAGTCCTGCTTTTGGAATTGAGCGCATTTGGGGCGTTACACATTAATAGCATCAAACCACCCCCCACAGCAGCGTTGTGCAGTCTTGTGTGCGTGCCGTGTTTGGTTTCCGCGCTCTCCTCTTGGAAATCGCTGCTAAACAAGAACGGATCTTACTTGCAAGCTCGTTCAGCAAAGTGCTGCTCACTTCTCTATGGCTACAGCTGCTTGAAACGTAGTCTGCGACAACTTACAAAATACCAGACCTTAACTTCTGCTGTTTGCACCTTTATTTTTTATATTGTTACTTTACTTGAAAGCTGCAGGTAAGGTTCTTTGCGCATAAGGTCTCTCAATGCAGAGATCACTTGAAGAAAATTAAAAAGCCACCCCATATCGCTTGAAGAAAACGAAAGAATTTGTTGTCCTGATAGAAATACGAGCGCCTGTGCGTGGTGACAGCGTGTTGTCCCAGAACCCACCGCTGGTTTGTACTTTTGGTGTTGTCTGGCATGCATTTTGTCTGGCTGCGTTTAACAACGTGGTAATAAAATGGCGGAGACATAGTCTGGGTAGTTAAAGTATTTAATTCTGTGTTAAGAAAACTATTTAAATATTCATATCTTTTCTCCTGGGTATTGCTCCTGGCTTTGTCTGTAGGCATTCAGACTCAGATAAACGCCACTGGAAAAAAAAAAATGCCGTCCTTACCGTTAACACCCCATTTCCACTGTGAGCTTGGACATTTGCAGTGCAGGACCAAGCAAGATTTCTGAGCTGTTTGTTCTGAGAGGTGATGAGCCTGTGAAGAGGCAGTCGGGAGGAAAGTGATGAGGAGAGAAGGAAAATGTCTCCTTAAAACCTGCTCAGAGTGAAGCATCAGGAACTCAGTAGTAGCTAGCATAGCTTTTTTGGGGGTTGCAAAGACAGGGATTGCAAACCTGCTTTATTTCTGTCGGCTTCTTTTTGTTACTGAGTTGGAGTAAAGGGAATAAACTGAAAAGATTTGCAGGCATTTACATGAAATCTGAAAAAAAATTCATCTAGGTAATGGTAATGTCATCATGTCCCTTTCTCTGTGGTTGTGCTGGACTCCCGATGGTTTGAGCCCGACAAATCTTTTTCATTGCTATTTTCTTGTTGTCCTAGAGCGAGTCTTTGCCTTTTCAACAACCGCTTTCAACTCGTTGTTCAGAGAGGGCAAAATTATTGTGTGAAAGAGGAGGACAGTGCTTTGCCCACTTGTAGCTTCTTCTAGAGCCCAGTCCAGAGCTCACACTTGATGGGGACACAACCCCCTTTCCCAGCAGGCGAGGTACATTGTTCTCTCCGCTGTATTGTGCCACAGCTGCTCACTGTTTTCCTGCTTTTGGGACTGAGAGGTTGTGGCGGGGTTGCACAGCTGTTTTGGGAGCGAGTGAGCTCTCAGCACTGTGACAGCACACAGGGTATTGATAGGGGCCACTCCTGCTCACCTGGGCTCAGATCTTCCTCTTGCCATGTAGGTATTTCTGTGCTATCGAAATATTCCGCAGTCGTTTAATCCATTAATCCAAAGCAACTGGCAGATGAAGCTATTCTGTTATCCCTGCTTTTTGACGAAAAGAGGCATGGAGAGACACATGCATGAGGTTCAGTAGAGCGGGTACAGAACACAGGCTTCCCAAGTCCTTGGTTAGTGTGCCAGCAACCAGCATGACTGTAATAAACCATTAATAAACCATTTCAGCTGCCTTGTCCTTGCAGATCCTTCCTCCAAGCTCTGTGTTGAGGCCCTCCATGCTGTTTTCTGTTGCCATTCACCTTGATGCTCCCATGGTCCAGGCCAGGCTTGTTTCCCAGATCAAAATGATGTTGGTTGCAGTGGGGTTTCTTTCCTGTTCCATTTAATAGTCCGTCATTGCACCCAGTTCTCCCATTGGCCACTCTCTAAGTTATTTGCTTCTTGCCTATAGTTTTGTTTATATTTTCTTTTTTCCCACTCTCCATCAGCAATGCTAATGGAACACGGATCAGCAGTTTGTCTTCTACCAAATGAAGTTTTGTCTGAAGTGGTTACTGAGGAGGAAAACAGGGGAAAGAGGAGTTACTGGAACAGAAGGGCTGTCCTGTGCTTGTAGCTCAGCTGTCCAGGATCTCGCTTTTGAAGACTTTTTTCCCTTCTGAGTTCCACATTGCTGTTTGTGGAGCTTTAGGCTGAGTTTTTGTTCAGTCGTCAGCACTGTGTTACAGACTACAAATCAAACCCTGCATCCTTGAACAGAGCTCTCTCTCTTCTCATGTTTTGGACATCGCTGTTGATGTCAACAGATTTATGCCAAAGCAAAAAAGAGCGGCTTTTGCTCTTCTCTTTAGAATTGGTAGAAGTTTGACTAATGACTGCGGAGTCTTGCACATTGAGGAGAATAACTGTAGGAGTAAAGGCCAATAACAGAAAATTATCAACCTGCATTTGGTGATAGGGGAAGTAGCTAAACCTAATTTTTCCAGTTTTTCCTGCTGTCTGTAGTGTCTCCAGCTAGATAACTCTTAGTTAGGCATGCACTTTAATAGGGTGAAGGGCTTTGTAGCGCTTCATGGTTCCTCAGTAGTGGCCGGGTTTGGTTTGATTTGATTTATACGAATTCTGCTGTGTGGTCTCGGTTTTAATTACTGCACCTATGATTGGTTTTTTCCCCTCTTACAGATAATTTTCAAGACCAGATGAAGCGGGAGCTGGCGTACAGAGAAGAGATGGTACAGCAGCTACAAATCGTAAGTCTGCCTTCCCTGCTAAAAACGTTAGGAACTGTCACTTCATGTTCTTTAAATGCGCTCCTCAAAGTTTTCCTTTGTGAGCCATGCAGATGTACTATTACCAAGCCCATATTCCCTTACACTTAGCAAGACGTAAGCGTGCAGTTCTCAGCTGGTTGAGAGTCTAATTACCTGGAGATTTACTTTCCTACAGTAACCAGATGGGTCTTCATGTTTCAACTAAACGAAATGAGTTGAGTCAACACCGAGAGGTGCTTCTTTAGAGAGAAACGTGAGGACTGAATCAGTAAACCTTAAGCAGTTAAATGTTTCTGCCTTGTGTGACTTGCCAAAGGGTGCTGTTCAGCCCTCAGTGGGGAATCTACGCGAGGCCAGCTCCTCACTGGGAAACAGACCTTTGGATGTGCGTCTTTTTCACATTTCAGCTGCTAGCAGAAGTGCTTAACTCAGCAGTAAAGGATCGAGTTGCCAAAACACAGTTCAGCGCAGGCACACGTTGCTGTTTGGTCTCTCGCTTGTTATTTTAAATTCAGGAGGGATTTTGCGTCCGTGTGTTAGTGCAACTCTAGATCATTGCACGCAGCTTCGAAAACCTGAAACTGTGCTGTTTTGAAAACCTGACATCCTTAATCCAGTACGAGCAAGGGGTGGTGTGTGTGAAGCTGTTTCTTACTCAGATACTGCTTAGAGTGGTTTTAAGAGACAGGGCTTTTATCAAACAGGAGGCTCTCAGCTCATGCTCGTTTTGCTAGTGTTTTTTCTGTCATTAGTCTGACATCATTCAGCAGAGGTTTTTTCGAGGGAGGCTTGACAAATATCCCCACTTACATGAATCAGCCCTGTGCTTGAGCATTTGGGTTTTCCTTGAGCTTGTCACAGACACTGGTGAAGAGAAGGCGTTGTCCACCTTTCCGGTACTGTCATTTTCTAACAGATGGGTTAGGACATAAAAACGAAGCTGAAGGCCAGGATTGTCAAGCTTGTGTACCTATGTTTAGAGGCATTTAGGAGTGGCCTTATTTTTAGAGCTGCTGAACATTCCTGCTCCCTGTTCCTGCTGACTTCAGAGATTTCAATGAGAGATGGAGGGTGTTTCAAGGAGGTTGTTTACGGAGAAATTTCAAGTCCAGAACCATTTTGGAGTTTTTTCAGCTGCTGGTTTCCACTCTTTTCCTTTAATTAGTGTCCAGTAGTTACCATGTCCCCCTTGGTCTCCCAATGCCGGGCAGGGAGTTTGCCCCAATCTGTGAATCTGGTTGTCGCAGAAGATGGTAATTAGGGTGTCATCTCGAAAATTACTTCCCCTGCTGCTTTGAACTTGGGGCAGGTGACCTGTCTGATTCCTGCTGTCAAGCACGTTTAAGCACAAAATTTTGCGGGCCCACTTCAACCCTTTTCTCTAAGTCAGCCAAACTCGGAGCCAACCAACTCTCCCTCCCAGGGAGAGAAGGATCGTCTCTGTGGTTTGCTCTGTGGCCCAGTTGTGAAGTTGTGTTTCTGAAACGGGATATCCCAGATCTCCACAGAGCCAGCTGTAATGTTTTGGGGTTTTTTTTCTGATTTACAAGAAGTGGAGAAATCACGAGGTTCAGTGTAATGCTTTTTCTTGGGCAGGAAAAGAAAAACAAAAAAAAACCCCAAACCTCCCGATATCGATGAAGCAGGTTGTGTACCAGTGAGACCGGTAAAAGCATATTTGCATGTCCAGAACAGAGAGACTGCTGCATAGCGAGCGTGTGTGTTTAGGATGGGTGCAGAAACCTTCAGCGATGTTTTGGTTGGTAACTGAAATGGAGTCGGCACTTCTGATGTGATGGTCCCTGCAGATGCTTCATTCGTGTGAATATATCTTACATGGTTTGATCTGGAATTAAGGTTAATGAGCTGAACGTGCTAACGGCAGAACTCCTTTGGCCTTCTTGGGTTATGCACGGAGGAATTAAAGCGTTTGGTGAAGAGTACAGAAAAAAAAGTGTTTACTTTCCATTTTTTTTGTTTGGTTGTTGTTTTCTTTTTAATGAGAGCAGGTCGTTTTGTTTTGTTTGTACCCGGGATGCTTTACCATTGCTTTAACTGAGCTGCCCAAACTTAATTATCTTGTTGACCTGCGTAGAAGTGCAAAGAGAAAAGCAGAAGTTGTTAACGCATCCTTAAATCTTCATTTTACTTACAGCTTCACCTTTGTCGTGTTAAACTCAAAATTTAATGGTCTAACTAGCTCCAGAACTTGACTCAATTGCTTTCTTTTTTTTTTTACTTTTACAAACAGCATAGATGCGCAGAGTCAGGCTCTTCAAGGATCACGCAACTCAATTTAGTCCTTCCCGAAGACTTGTGCATGATCCTTGTGACAGTGGGTACCAGAATCTGGTTTTGCCGAGTGGTGATTTCACTCGCCCTGAACTGGAATCCTTCAAGCCACCTAACTGAGCAGTCAGCCTTTAAAATAACTGCATTGGCGTATTTAAAATGTGTCAGAAATGTCCTGAATGCAACAAGCGGAAGCGAAGCGTAGCAGAATTACCCAAATATCGTTGCGTTTCAAAACTTGCTGGTGCGAACGCCCACTGTAACCTGCCTGTTACACTGGGACGACTGCTTGCAGGTAGCTCTTCGTGCCCAGCCAGCGCTCAACGCTGAATGTAACGCCTTTTTCTCCCATTTCGTGGGTGACAGTGTGACACTGCAATGCAGAAGGCGATGATAAATGGCCACGCGTGGAGGGCAGCCGCTCTGAGTGGGGTGGCAGCTCCAGGGGTGCTGGCGCAGGCTCTGGGTGCCCTCTGCTGCTCCCCGGCACTCACTGCACCCTTCATTGAAAGCCTCAGTTAAAGCAGTGTTTAATCAACTGGCTTTTATTTTAATGCTCTAGACTAAAAAAAAAAATAAAAAAATAATAATAATAAAAATAATTACGGCTTCCTGGAAATCAGGAGCAAGGCTCAGATCACTGGGTCCTGTTCTGTTACATCCTCTGAGGTGGATGTTGGCTTCTTTGGACATAAGCTGGCTGGGTAGGTAGCTGGAGCAATGGAACATTGTGAGCCCATCAGCAGNAGTGCTGGGCACAGGGGGATAATCACCTCTCAGTTTTTGTTGAGAAGAGACTTGGTCAGAGTACCTGGAGCAACTACCAGGACTTAACACAACCTGTTTGTGCCAAGCTCTTCACCGAGTGCCAGGAAGCAAGCGATAGTCATATTTAACAAGAAAACGGATCTTAAAACACCGATGCATTGTTCTTTTGCCTCCTCCTTCAAAGTGCTGTCTCCCAGATTGGCTAAGCAGGTACTTGGAGGTCATACGTACAATATTGATTTTACGTGTGTATTCAGGCATGGATCCATCCAGCTTCTATTATTAAGCTGTACAGAAAGGGCGGAGAAGAAATCTGCCCTGGAGGTTGGGGGTAAATTCTAACGAGGCCCATGTGGTACAGCCTTAAGAGTTGTTGGTTTCTGTCTAGTGTGACCAGAAGTCATCTGTCCGGACAGCCTAGACAGCCTAACAAAGTACCCAGTCAGCTCCTGGCTGAGGCTCTGGATCTGGTTGGTAGTGTCATCTGAGTTACTGGGTCAAATTTTAAAAGCATGAACTTTATTCCCAGCTTCCCAGTAGGAGAAAAAGATCAGAACCAGCATTGCTAGGGTGATGATTTTTATCCTTTCATGGTTTTGCGAACCCCTCTAAAACACTGCCACAGCGAAATAGAGCACCAAGCAGCAAATTTAAGCCTCCTGCAAACAGACTAGCTTCTCATAATTTCCTTTCAGGGGTCCCTTACAAATAGTTTGTAGGTTCTCAAGAAGCAGGGGTCGCAGTTGTAGCCTATCCATCAGGAAAACTAAGGTGGTGTTTGTCACGCTGCCATTGCCCTTCAGATAACTAAGAGTGGGTAGTTATCAACGCCACTAATTTTTCATAGCAGGTCTTTGAGGCACACTGGAAATGTGACTTAGGCAGCTCCTTCTCTTTCCAGTGGAAAACATTGGTTCAGTTTTGTCTGTTTGTTGTTTTTGGGGTTGTTTTTTTTTTAATTTATGTGTGCTCCCATGTACTGACTTCCTGCTCAGTATCCTAACTTTGGGCTGATAATGAAGTTCGGAGCTCAGAACTTGATCCAGCTGGAACTCCTCCGATGTTTGGTGGCTATCTACTCTCAGTGCTGCTTTGAATCAATTCGGTTCTTCAGACGCAGACAGTAGAATAGATCAGGAACTATCTACCTGCAAAATTGATTTCTATCTCTGCATTGTCTTCAACCCTGATCTTTAAAAATTCACAAGGAGTGTTTAAAGGAAGAAAAAATTTACCATGTGGTAATGTTGGTAGATCTTCAGAGGTATGACATCATGTTCCTCTGGGTCCTGCTGTAATTAAGAGAAGCACCAGTAGGTTTAATTCCTATTTTTGGGTTGTATATGGAAAGTAGAAGCTTTGTACAACTAATGTATTCATTACACAAACAAGGAATAGTCACCTCTTTTCTGTGTGGAGGCCTTGGTCACTGAATGCCTATCAAAAAGTGGGAATAGGAAATCGCAGTGCTTTGTTGGGATTTCTGTTTTGGGCATCTGCTTGAAGTGGTCCAGCTCGATTGCACGACCTTGAAAGGGAGTTAGAAACAAACATCAGTTCAGGAGAATGGCTCTTGGATTTCTCGAAGTACAGAATAATTAAGGCTGGAAAAGACCTCTGAGATCATCGAGTCCAGCCTAGGACCTTCCACCACCACTCAGCTAAACCCTGCCACTAAGTGTGGCATCCAGTCTGGCCTTAAACACCTCCAGGGACGGGGACTCCACCACCTCCCTGGGCAGCCCAGCCCAGGGTTTTATCCTCCTTTCTGTGAGGAAGAGCTTCCCAACATCCAACCTAAACCTCCCCTGGTGCAGCTTCAGGCTGTGCCCTCTCGTCCTGGCACAAATTGCCTGGGAGAAGAGTCCATCCCCCTCCTGTCTACACCTTCCCTTCAGGGAGTTGTAGAGAGTGAGAAGGTCCCCCCTGAGCCTCCTCTTCTCCAGGCTGAACAGCCCCAGCTCCCTCAGCCTCTCCTCGTAAGATTTTTCCTCCAGTCCCTTCACAAGTCTCTTGAACTGCATCTTGTGCTGAAGCGCCTGTCCAACAACACCAGACAGTGACAGGTAGAGCATTTCTGTCTCTCTGTGTTCACTGTGTCTTGCAGACTCCAAGACAGATTTCATTACCATGCCCCTCCCAAAACAGTGAGGTGTTTGTGGGTTTTCTCATTATTTTTTTCCTGTGCTTTAGCAGTTGGGCTGATCCTACAGGTCTGTTTCCATGTGTTCTGTTACTTTTGTGCGATTTTTGGTGGAGTTCCTCTCCAGATTTAGTGGTNTTGTCACGCTGCCATTGCCCTTCAGATAACTAAGAGTGGGTAGTTATCAACGCCACTAATTTTTCATAGCAGGTCTTTGAGGCACACTGGAAATGTGACTTAGGCAGCTCCTTCTCTTTCCAGTGGAAAACATTGGTTCAGTTTTGTCTGTTTGTTGTTTTTGGGGTTGTTTTTTTTTTAATTTATGTGTGCTCCCATGTACTGACTTCCTGCTCAGTATCCTAACTTTGGGCTGATAATGAAGTTCGGAGCTCAGAACTTGATCCAGCTGGAACTCCTCCGATGTTTGGTGGCTATCTACTCTCAGTGCTGCTTTGAATCAATTCGGTTCTTCAGACGCAGACAGTAGAATAGATCAGGAACTATCTACCTGCAAAATTGATTTCTATCTCTGCATTGTCTTCAACCCTGATCTTTAAAAATTCACAAGGAGTGTTTAAAGGAAGAAAAAATTTACCATGTGGTAATGTTGGTAGATCTTCAGAGGTATGACATCATGTTCCTCTGGGTCCTGCTGTAATTAAGAGAAGCACCAGTAGGTTTAATTCCTATTTTTGGGTTGTATATGGAAAGTAGAAGCTTTGTACAACTAATGTATTCATTACACAAACAAGGAATAGTCACCTCTTTTCTGTGTGGAGGCCTTGGTCACTGAATGCCTATCAAAAAGTGGGAATAGGAAATCGCAGTGCTTTGTTGGGATTTCTGTTTTGGGCATCTGCTTGAAGTGGTCCAGCTCGATTGCACGACCTTGAAAGGGAGTTAGAAACAAACATCAGTTCAGGAGAATGGCTCTTGGATTTCTCGAAGNGGTGGAGTTCCTCTCCAGATTTAGTGGTAGAAATTGGGAGTGTGCCCTTTTGATGTAGAAGGCAGCGCGCACATCCCTGACTGTGTACGGAAAAGCGAGCTGACTAGTACCATTGTCAGCACAATTTTGTTTGCCACTGTTTGCCTTTTTGAAACAGGCGAGCGGAATCATATCTTGACAATCCATCTGGGTGAGCCCTGGGTTACGAGGATGGAGCTGTGCCTCTTTCTCCAGTAAATTAAAATGTTAAAGGAAAGCCTTGTAGTATTAATCGTTACTAAAAACAGAAGTAAAAGCTTCCTTTCCTTTAGAATCTGCAGAAATACCGATCAAAAACGGATGCATCTGTACCAGCCACAAGCCAGCCTTTGCTATGGCCTGTGTGCAAAACCCTCTTGCTATGGTATTAGTGTGCTCCAGTACTTAAAAAAATACACAGGATATGTGCTCCAGCCATGAATCTCTTTTGCCTTGTGCTCTGGACAGACCATGCGCTGCCCTGAGCTGCTGCCCACCCTGGAGGGAGGAGTCTCTGAACTCAGCCCCACACAGCTGTAGATACTTTCACAGGGCAGCAGTGGAGACTCACGCTCTAGAGCACGCCGTTGGCACTTCCATTCCTCATCCATCTGTCAGAGGCACAGCCTGTGCTTTCTCTTCCACTTAATCCTATGCATCAGCCTATCCAGCAGCACCACATGCGCAGAAACTAGTTCTCTGGTGGCAGCTCAGTCTCCCTTCCTGCATAAAAACACTTTGCTTTTGGGAGGGCTGTCTTGGCTGGACGGTGTTCTGACTGAGGTCCCAAACGAGACTTGTTTAGCTAAATACCTGCAGATACACATCAGATAATAGTGTGTTGGAGCACTGAAGGATTCCCTCTGTGAGCAACAGAAGTGGGGGTGATGTATCACTGTGTACCCTACTTAGAAATGGGATGCAAAGGTGAAGTCTCCGAAAGAGGATGGTGTACAGAAGCTTCTTTGATGTCCAGGCGTAGCAGGGATCAGACATATGCTTTAGGAATGAATCCCCAGTCCTATTTGCTTATCTGTGCTGTGGTTCATGTTGTGGAGCAACAGCAGGGCTCCAGCTAGCAGCTGGAGGGCTAGCCTGAAGAGAAGAAAAACAGAAAACAAACGGAATGCAGTACGGACATGGGAGTCTGTCTCCTGCACCCTACAGACCTGCTCCCATTGTGGTGTATTTCCTGTTAAGGCAGAATTAGTGATAAGAAACAGGCTGTCTGCTACTTAAACCCAAACTGTCTGCACTTCAGTTATTGCTGGCAGGGGTGTACACCCCTTGATGAGGGCCACACATTGGATCCTCATGCTCATTTGAGTGCTAATCCTTCATTCATCGCAGCGGTCACCATGGATGCACGAAAGGTGACTGCACTGTCATGAAGAGCCCTAAATCCTAATCCGCTGCGGCACTGGAGTTACCAAACGGTCTTCCAATGACAAAAGTAGCTGACGACATTCGAGGCGATTTAACTCGTGAAGAAAGTAGTCATTTCCCTACTGAACACCCACCTCTCCCAGCTTCACTTGTTACCAGGAGAATGGATAAACCGACACACGGTGAAAAGACGCTGATGTGCCAAATATAGCAGAGAAGTGGATTAAGAACAGTTAATTTCTGGCAGAATGTACCCCGTTGTATTATCTAGGTCAGTACGGCTTGGGAGATGTCCTATATAACTGGCGGCCATGCAAACCTGTGTTGCCTGGTGGCCGTTGTGGGTGGGAGAGAAGAGGAAAGCACTTGGTGAAACATTGTGGGTCTCAGCTGATATATGCTTATTCAGGCAGTTCGTTTGTGGATGCCTTTTGAATCGAAACATGGGAACGGGCGATCCTATAAGCATATTTCTCTGCACGCTCCTCTCTGCTGCAGTCTGGAGAGGAGTTCTCCAGCCTTTCCAAACACCGTGGCTTGGAAGGCATCTCTAGTCGAGGACCTGGTGGAGGGGAGAGCTCTGGCTTTTGAGGGGATTGGCAGCCAGCTTCCTGCTGACAGTAGGAAGTCAAAAGTAGGGGTTATAAGTAGTGAGACAAAACACCTGGATTCGAGGTCTTTTCAGGTCATCAGTGGTTTGGGCGTCTCAGCTGGTGCGCACACATTTCCCTTTTCCCGGGACTGTGCAGTGGGGGAAGCGTGATGCCCCTGTGAAAGGCTTCTCCTTTCATTCAGCCAGACAGCTCGTCCTTGCAGACACTGCTGCTTCCTCGTCCTGCTGCTTCCAGTCAGATTGACCTCCTTTCCTGAGAGATGAAAGGGTGATCTCCTGAGCTGCAGATGCCCCTTTCTCTCCTCTCATCCTGAGTCGTCCTTGCTGTTTTCCTTATTAAGGTAGGCAGGGGTGGATACGTCCCTTACTGTCGCTGCAGATATTACGCTTTACATCAGAGACACGCTGGGCACAACTCACATGAATGTCCTCGCATACTGCAGACATGATGTAACTCAAACCCAAACAAGGATACATGAGAATGCTTGTTAGGTATCGAGTCAGTGGATATAGATGTAAATTTGTGTGCTCTTAGTATGTTACCATATGGGTGAGGCAGGTCCCTCAAAGTCTGTGCATTTGCCCGTCTGTTACTTCTGTTTGTGCAGCTTCAGGCCTTGCTCCTGACTTCAGCTCATCATGTTTCATAGAATCATAGAATGATTTGGGTTGGGAGGCATAATTAAAGATCACCTAGACCAACCCTGCAACTAGAGTAGGTTGCTCAGAGCCCCCAACAACCTCCCCTGCAATGGGGACAGGGATGGGGCAGCCACCACCTCTCGGGGCAACCTGGGCCAGGCTCTCCCCACCCTCAGCACCAACAAGTTCTCCCTTCTCTCCACTCTCAATCTCCCTCTTGCAGTTCCAACCCATCCCCCCTTGTCCTGTCCCCACAGGCCCTGCTCCAAAGTCTGTCCCCATCTTTCTGCAAGGCCCCTTGAAGCCCTGCAAGGCCCCCAGAAGGTCTGCGCGGAGCCTTCTCTTCTCCAGGCTGAACCCCCCCCAGCTCTCCCAGCCTGGTCTCCCAGCAGAGATGTCAGCTTGCAGGAATGTATTTGACGTTATTTGTGAATATATTCTGGAGTGCCCGACAGCAGAAGCAGGTCACCTCTGTGCAGCAGCACGTGGGAGTGCAGGGACACAGATTTTCTCATCCCATCTCGAATTCCTCTAATGGCCCTTCCAGAAAGCAGCATCGAAGAATGGTGATTTTGTAGTCACTTGGATTCCCAGCTATGGAGAAATCTCAGAGCAATTTAGTTTTGTTGCATTCTAAGAGCCCAGAGCTGAAAAAAAGCAGCCCTGTGCTGTATTCCCAGTAGCCAGTGAGCACATCATCCCACTTTGTTGCTAAATATAACTGTGTTCCCTAATATGCCTATGTTCTCTGTTTTTCTTTAATTATTTGTTCCACTTCAGTGGCTTCTCTCAGACTGGTGCAAGCCCGAGATAACTATTGTGAACTTTCTAATTACGGTGATACAAATATAAGAAGCCTCGTACTCCCAACCCACTGTATTTCAGCTGTGCAGAGATCAGCGTGTGCTGCCTGCTCTGCTACAGACAGCTGATTTTTGTCATGACACAGGTAGCAGAAGGGGTGGCGGCTTTATTTGTGCCAGTAGCTGGTAAAAACAAAACACACGGGAAGACACCTTGGACTTTAAGATCTATCTGTTGTCTTAATTCGGGGCCATTTTCATTTTATTTCTGCTTCAACATTCTTGCAGTTTTTGTGAAGAGCTCAATCCTTCAAGGCGCTGCTTCCCAAACCAATACAGGGAGGCAAACAAAGCCTTTCACTTGCAGGGATTCCAGCTTGGATGTCTCGTTAGCCAAACCCTGGCTTAAGGCAGCGGCTTTGTTTCTGTGTCATTGCAGATTCCCTATGCAGCAAGCTTGATCAGGAAAGAAAGGCTTGGTGCACACCTCAGCAAAAGCTAAAGGTGAGCTTGCGAAAGAAGAGGCTTTATTCTGCCTGACCTGGCCGTCGTGGTTTTCTTTGCAGATATTGCAAGAACTAAGAGAAGTCGTTTGGTGGGGGGGGGGGGGGGGGGGGGGGGTGGGGG